>JAFIDM010111340.1:0-24308 GCA_023159025.1 Thereuonema tuberculata | reverse complement strand
GTCATGATTTACTTAGGAACATGATTTGCTGCATATTTGACCTCTTAGGGGCTGTCCATATATTATGTCATTTAAAATTAGGGGGGGGGGGGAGTCTGGTCGTTGGATGACGGTAACATGACGCATGGGGAGAGGGGGATCTTGCCAATAATGACGTCGTCACTTCTGCCACGCTTTTGATAAACGCACTAACTAGGTTTTGACACTTTTCAAGAAAAACACATTTAAAGTTTTTCTTTTTCTTTTGCTTGTATCTCCGGAACTACAAAACAGAGATATATATATAACTCAATTATTCCAATAAGCTTAGTTGATGCGTTTATCGTAAGTGCGGCAGACTTGCTAATCTGAGATGACCCTACATATATTTAGCTAATTTAGCTCACAAATCGCCGAGTGAGTAGGTGTAGCATTCGACTGCAAAAAAAAAAAAAAAAAGCAAAAATAATTGAAACTTATGACATAAATAATGGACTTCTTGAACAGATTTTAAAGACTATGATAAGTAAGTTATTTAGTTTATTTTTCTCATTATTTTACTTAAAATTATATATAACTACTCTGGGTACTATATTTAATAAAGGAGGATCTCATTTTTGAGCCTGATAAAACTCAGTGTTTTCTTCCGCAACACTTGATTCATTTATCATACAGCCATAAATTTTAAATTTAAGAAAAAAAATATTTATTTATTTAGATCTCCAGGCACAGTATAAAGAAATTACTTCTAAAAGTTCTGTTGCTGTTGAAACTGCTGAGGATTTGGCAGATGAAAAAAGGATAGAACTCTTGACAAATTCCCGTTCTATTGACAGGCTTCTTAAATGAGCAAGACGTTTTATAAAAATAGATGATAGGCTTCAATGCTCATATTGTGGAAGCAGTTTATTTAATGATTTCCAAAATGGTGAAACTTTCGCAGAAAATGATGTAATGCATCCTTAAAACTCTTCTTAAATTTAAATTTGGTTTAGATGCTCAAAATGTGAAAGAGCACTTAGCTAGCATATCCGTAGATGAGCAGTACATAATGTTAGGTGTTACCAACCATATAAAAGATGAGCTAAATTTGAAAAATATTCCAGCATCCTGGAACATGATGCTCGTTTTGAATTAATGGAGAAAAATGCTGAAATGCCAAATATTAACAAAAAGGCACATAATCTCTTACTTGAATGTATGAAGGAATTCATGCAGGGGTTAAAATATAAAAACCTTGTTATTAGTTCAATAGATTTTGAGGAAGTTTTGTATCAACCAAAACTTTTCAAATCACTGAAGTTTACTGCTTATTCAAAGGAAGTACTTAATACTCTCATACATGATTATAAATTTTTCGTATGCGCTTGTGAAAAAGATATGGAGCAATTTGCATTACTTGATAATTTGTTAAACAAATCCACTATATTCCATCCCACCCAAAACATTTCGTGTAAAATAAGTTGCCAAGACTCACATGCTTTCACTGTTAAAAAGATATGAGAATTATGTAGAGCCAAGCCTCTAACTCTACAAGCCCTAACTCTAAAAACCCTATATCTTGATCAAAAAGTATGGCTTGACTGTTTCGTGGCTGCCTCACAGACAATCCCATGGAGTTATGAAAAGGATATGGAGTATGCCAAGGCATACTTTTTGACAAACTGTCATTTTGTTAACGAATCCCACTAGGGAGGATTTTGATAGGTAGAGTGCTGTGCTTGAGAAGGGACCTTAATCACGGCCGAAGGTCCGAAACGTTGCGTGATTTTTAAATAATTTGAAATGTGTATGTGCTTTTAATGGTCGGCTGTTTTTAATTATATTGAATAGCACGTTAAATAATTTTTTATATAAGATAGTATGGTGTTTAGAGTTGGCCTTGTAGAATCAGGGGCTTGGCTCTACATGAGATCTGATAACTTTTTAACAGTGAAAGCGTTATGAGCGTCTTGGCAATGTATTTTACATGAAATGTTTTGGATGGGATGAAATAATTCCAGGAAACGGCCAGGTTTTCAGAATTAGGCCTGGTAGAGTTAGGGGCTTGGCTCTACATGAGATCTCGTATCTTTTTAATATGAAAGCGTTATGAGCATGTGAGTCTTGGCAACTTATTTTACATGAAATGTTTTGGGTGGGATATACCTATCAGAAATCAAATTATATAATTTTTTTAAGTTCGTCTGTCTGGCCGTAACTCGATATAATTTTGTTACCACTGCACCGATTTTAATGAAATTTGGCATACTTACTCAGTTTTTTACGCTGATTTTGAAACTCCAAACCATTTTTGCCGTAGAAGCTTCGTTCACAAGTTAGTGCAGTATTTAGATTATACAAAGGTGATTTTTAAATGCCTTTCGGCGTTACGAGTCAAAAATAATAATTATTCTTTAGAGAAATTAAACTTTAGTTATGGTTGGTATTTCATTTTTCTTTTTGGGTGGAAAATGATCCCTTAGATTAAACTCTCAGAACCTATATTACAGGTGTTCAGGTAAGAAGTACACCTAAATAGATCTGATAAAGTAAACTATTATGCATCTTCCACTACACCAGAAAATTTGCTGTTTTTTTTCTCGAAATAAATGTAGTGTTTAACATTTATTTCTGGTGTAGTGGAAGATGCTTAATAGTATACTTTACAGAAAAGGTTTGAAGAAGAAATATGAGATCTGATAAATATTACATAAAAAAAAATTCAAATCAAATCATCAATCGAATCAAAATATATATTTTGGGATATAAATTGGCTAAGTTTGTCTTTCTGTCTGTAACTCGATATAATTAACCTATTAAGAAAGATCCATGGTTCTAAATGGTACCATTGAATCAAGGGTACTCAAATTGTATGAAAATATTAGTTCATAATTAACCTATTAAGAAAGATCCATGGTTCTCAATGGTACCATTGAATCTAGGGTACTCAAATTGTATGAAAATATTAGTTCATTGTGTCATTCCATGTTGTTTCCATGAAATTTTATTCTTGAGAAACGACCTCGACAACTGAAATTCTAACGAAGCATACGTTCAAAACCAAATAATTTTGTTACCACTGCACGCATTTTAATGAAATTTGGAATACTTACTCAGTTGTTCACGCTGATTTCGAAACTCAAACCATTTTTGCCGTAGAAGCTTCGTTCACAAGTTAGCTCAGTATTTAGATTACATTTACTTTATATTTGATAGTTGATAATAAAATGATTTTTCAGATTTTTTTATGCCTGTCGTCTGACAGGCTTTGCCGCTAGTTGTTATATACTAAAGAACCGGAACCCCCTTTATGAGGAGTTGGAGGGTGAAAGTTACAGATTTCTTAATTTTTGTTGGGTGCTAAACCTAACCTGCATACCAAATTTCAGCTTTCTAGGACTTCAAGAAATACCCTAGAGGTTTTGATGATCATGAGTCAGTGAATCATGGACGAAATCGACGTATTTCAGATCTTAATAAAATCCAAAGTATAAAAGCTAGATAAATGAAACTTAGCATATTTCATTAGTCTGCTAACTGCATCTCATCCTGAAAATTTGAGCTCTAGTAATATCCAGGCCAAAGCTATGAGGGTTCGAAAATACGACGAAACGCTTCGAGGAAAGGTAGGTAGTGCCCTTCCTGCCTTCGGCTTGTCTTGGCAGGGGCACTGCCGTGCCCCCAGATTCATTGTTTATAATTATAGTAATATAAATAAAAACATCACATTTAGTTATCTTGTGCATATGTTTAAAACCAGTGTTAAATTTTTTGCGGTCTCCTGACTGCCATTTATAAGAGCTCTTTTATCCGGAATTTCGATTTACCGATGGAGGTCCGGTCCTGACCATTTCGGTTAATCGAGGTTCTACTGTTTTAAATAAAGAATTATCTTTACAATCTTAGTGGATTTTAATTGTCGAAGTAATCAATCAAATTTATAGCTTTTAGAAAATGACCGTCATTTTGCGAGAGAGAGGGAGTGGGTATTGGATTACCGTATATGCTCCAATAGAGGCCCCCGGCGTTTATTTGCAAAACTCACCTCGGCTCCCGGCGCTTAATAGAGACCGGCTGCTATTAGAGGCCGGCCATTATTAACAAAAACCTTCAGAACGAAATATTTTTACACATAAATACTGGGTAATACTACAAACAGCTACTTTATTTGAATTTCACATGCTACTTAAGACTGTTAATGATAAATGGCAATGTCTTTCTCTACCTTTCGCTGCTATTCGTCGTCCGAATCCGCAATTCCACCGGAATTCTTTCGCGTATTCCACGCGCGAATCTTAAAGGCAATGTCAAATAACCGTTTTGGTGGCATTTTGTAAGACAATGTACCGTAAGGTATTACTCACGACTACAAAGATACGGACGCTTACACTAGTACCGGTAGGCAAATATCAAAGACCCGGCTACTGTTAGAGACCGGTAACTATTCGGCCGTGTCCCCTCTGCGGCCCAGGGCTTATTAGAGACCGGCGACAATTAGAGACTCGGCATTTATTGGAGCATATACGGTATGACTGTAGAATGATTGTAAGGGGGGTGGGGATAAAAAATCGGCAAAAATCGATGACGTAATATATGGACAGCCCCTTATTCTCTTAAATGAAGTGAGGTGACATTACTGTTACCATCCAAAAATAACCCTTAATTAAGCAGTAGCTTCATGAGTAAAATGCATAATTTTCTGGCTTCGATTGGTTAACTACTTTGATTCATTTTAGATATTCTTATAAGTGTTTGTTTTTGAAAATTTTAAAACTAAGTAAAAAAGTAAAGCCCATAAAAATGCTTAAATCTGATTTGAAGTTTTAAAAAGTTTTACAATTGTTAAACAATTTGTTATCAATATAAGTTTTTTATATTCCCAAGAGTTTTCTGAAATTATTACCAAATTCTTTATTATATTTTACGAAGAGTTTTTTTTTCCATGTATATTATGCCTGATGAAGCAGTTAAAAGTAATAAACTACGAAATATAGCGTTGATAGGAAGAGGATGTGTCTTATATAATAATTACAGTGCAACTTGAATAATTCAAAGCTGAAGGGACCACTACAAAACTTCGAATTATCCAAGACTTCGAATTAAAGAAGTTACATCTTTTAACTTTAATTTCAGGTCCACTGAATGCTTGAAAAGATTATTGTGTCAATAAGCAAATATTTATTCAGAAAGATCATGGAATGAAAGACTTAAACACTATATGTATGTAAACAAAATAAGATTTACAGTAAAACCTCGTTAAGTTGTCACTCAAGGGACCGAACATTTTTGACGACTTAAGCGGAGTGGGCATTTTTGAAAAAAAAACAACAACAAAAAAACACTGAAATACAATATTTTTATGAATTGCTGTAGGATTCTGTTTTCAGCTACAGTTTTAAGATTTTTCAGAAATCAATATATGCAAATGAATGAGTGGGGGAAAAAGAAAAAAACCAAACACACATTTTATATTTACCACATTTTATTTTCTTTTACTGGCATTAAAATAATCCAACAGTGTTGATTGATGAAGGTGCTGATTACTGGTAACAATTCGAAACACTTTGTAATGAAATGGAACTCCAACTTTTGTGCACATAGTTAATCTAAAACCGAAACTTCTAGCTTTTTGTTCCTATCCAAGGCTTTTATCATGACCTTTACAAGCATTTTTTTGTACTTTCGTTTAAAGTCAAGAATTATCCCTTGATCTAAAAGCTGAAGAAGTGCAGTTACATTTGGAGGAAGAAAAACAATTTTGATCGCTTTTAAATTTTCGGGGCTTACTCGCTATGAAATAAAATCACTCGGTAGCGGTCAAGAAAAACGTCTACTCTTGACAACTCACAGCGAGAAGTGTGTAATTTCCCCTGTGAAAATTCCCCCTAAAGGCTAGGCTTTCTTAGAGTGAAGGGGCGGGGCTGAAAAGATAGCAGGCAAAATTGAGAATAAAGATGCTTTTCGCCATTTTTGAGGGTGACGAGTTATCCGGAGTAGAATTAAATTTGATGATGAGTAAAAGAGGGTTATTTTACATTATAGTCTATGAGACCTTGTCGGGACCAAAGGAAAACGACGACTTAAGCGGAATGACGACTTATCCGGGTGACGACTTAACGAGGTTTTACTGTATATTATTTAAGCTATATTACATTCAATACAGAAAATTATAGTTTTTCAAAAAATTGTGCAATGTCTGATTGTTTTGTAGAATTCAGTCGCGTAAGATTAGCAAAATCATCAAGCATGTTTAGTGAACGGAAAACAGCTTCACTTACGTTGGTTTGTCCTTCAATGTACTGACGAAATTCGCCCAAATTAAAAAGCGCCTCCAACGATGAAGGGATTGGCATTTCTTCTTCACACCCTTTTCTACCTCGCGAATGACGGAGACCTTTTCAGCGAATGTTAAATTCTTGTACACGCATTGTTTACTGAAAGACATGGTGACACTGACAACAGGAAGCTCGAATGACGTCTGAAGCGACACGTGTCGAACTGTGGCGCGAAGGGGATTTCAGCTGTCATGTGTCGAATTTCTTAAAGATGAAACGCCGAAAAGTCATGATGGTTCGAAATTTTTTATAAAAAACTTCGAATTAAGGAAGTTGAACTTCGAATTATCCACGATTTTTTAACATTGATTTAATAAGAAATTCAAGGGACCAAGAGAAATCTTCGAATTAACCACGATTTCGAATTAAAGACGTTCGAATTATCCAAGTTGCACTGTATTAGTAATTGCATATTATGTTTGAATATTAGAAAATAATCTATTTCAATTTTTCTGTTATACAGTTGCCAAATTAGCTTTTGTCTATTTTTAAAGTATATTTCTTAAATTTTTATTCTTGTATCTTTTTTGTTTTTATGTCATGCTTCTACACTGAAATTTTTAGATCACTCTTTGCCTTTTCTTTGTTTTGTGTAGTCAAATATATCCAAGATGTTTAGAAAATCCTTGAGGAGTCTACCAGTTTTTTTAAAAAAATGTAATTCCACACTTTTATTTTAAAATTGTAGTATTCAAAAACTGATGTTCTGACTTTATATTGACATTTTTTTTTTCCAGTCTTAACAGATTTTATTTAACTTCTTGCCATTTTCTTATCTCTAGTTAGAGATAAAATATGATGTTGGTTCAAATTTCTTAGCCCAGAAATGTTTTGAATTAGTTGATCTAACAGTGTTTCTGTTGTGACAGTGGTTTCAAGTTTTATCCAACTTCACTTTTTCCTTGAATGATCCTTTATAAGTTCCTAATTTTAAGAACTGTTTTCTGTTTGAACTTAACAGTTGTTGTGGGTTTTGATGCATGCTATCTTTTTCTTCTGAATTGCAGATGACGGCAGTTATGGATAGAGTGAGTGAAATACAGATATATCGGGCTCAGTTCCAATTGGATGATGATAGTAAAGATCCCCTTTTAATGGCAGAGAAATTGCTTTTGGATAACACCCGAGTCTTGCCTCAAAATCTACTTCTCCTCCCTACAGCAAAAAGGAATTTAGAGAAATACGAAGAAATGCAAAGTGCTATTTGTAAATGCTCTAAGGTTTGTTTTCATATTTTTTTCCCCCCTCACTTTTCTCATTTTTTTTTAATTCTTTTAAATTTTTGCTTTCAAAAAATTAAATCACTGCTACAAGAACAATGAAAAAGCATTGCTTTTTATTTTTCTTGAAAGTATAACTTTGATTATTCAAACTAATTGGTAATGTAACTAGATGTGATGTTGGGAAGCTCATAAGAGATTTTTGCATGGCAAAAAATGAAAACTGAAAAACCGTTTTCCTATGTAACAGACTAACTATTATTAAAAATTGATTTAGATTCTTTGAAGAAGTTTCCTATACTACAAAGCAAAAACAGGGAGGGGTTAAAATCCATTAATGAGTATAAATTAGGTAAACTATAAATTATAATAAAAAATAAAAATAAAAAAACCAGCACAAATTTTTTTTTTTAAAAAGAGATATATAAAAACATTTAAAAACAAATAAATACTTAAAACTTTTATTGGTTCTTGTACCGTCTGACTATATCTCAACTCTGCTATAAATGCTGTGCTTGTGATCCAAAGAATCACATTGTGATACAAGCAGATTGCGTTTGAAGATTAGCTGTTTTTCTGCATTCAGCATATACCTGCTCTGTTTTCTCATTTGATAATCGTTTGAGAGAATATCTATTATGTACAAGTCTGTTACAACAAACTTTTGCGTTTTTTCTGTTGAAATACAAATCAAACAGATTACTAGCAATCTGAAACAACAAAAGATTGTCTTGTATGCAATTGATTTTTGTGATTTTCCATGCATCTAGCAAACTTAAAAAAATGTTCAAACATTTTGCTGTAAAGTTACAAGTATAGTTATTTATTGTCTTCATTATGAATCTGAAATATCGGCATATACTCAGAAGCAATTCAAAGTTTAACTTCGAATATTTTGCAGTAAAGGTACAAGCAGTTTATTTTATTTATTTATTTATTTAGTTCATTCATTCACTTGTAATAAGATGAAAATGTGAACATGGTTTTGTTTTTTTTTTTTTTTATACTAAAACGCATTTTAGTTAATAAAAATTGGAAGTTATACTTGCGTTGTGTTATAAGCATATTCATCTTATAACAGGTTTAATTCATGTTATCTTCCAAAAATGCATTGTTCTTACTCATTCTTTTGATTTCTTTTAGCTTCCTTTCCGAAGATATATAAAATAAAATGGAAATAAAGAAATTGCACTTATAAAAAGTTGAATATAAAGTAGTACATGGAATTAATCCGACAGTTTCGGAATACTGTGCGTATTCCTTCATCAGGTGTGTTTCATAGAGCATGTGTTTAGTGTATAAGGAAAGTATTGTTAATTTTGTATGCATAGGGGGGTGTTTGAATTATAATGTATGTACCTGTTTGAGTAGCTCAACAGGTACATTCATTATAATTCAAACACCCCCATGCATACAAAATTAACACAATAGACTTTCTTATACGTAGAGCACTAAACACATGCTCTACAAAACCTGCCCTTCACACTGAACTTAAAACCGTACACACTATACTTAATCTCCATAACTACCCCTCCCAGCTGTTTCACAACCGCCTCAATATACTAACCCATAAACACAACAAAAAACCCAACAGTACCAACCCCAAACCCCCCATCAAATACATCCCCTTCCCTTACTATCCTCCCCAAGAAAGCTTCATCAGAAAATTCCTAAATCAACACCAATACGCTCCCGCATTCAAATCACACAACATAAACATAACGCAAACAATGAAACCTAACAACCATTCAAACACAGTATACTGGATCCCATGTGGCCAATGCTCCACTGGCTAGGTGGGACAAACATTCCGACTCCTATCAAAACGCATCAATGAACATAAACAAGCCTTCAAAAATAATGATCCCGCAGGCTCATACAGTGTGACTCACTTTAAAGAGACAGGATACACCCCCAACTTCTCAGCTGCTAAACCCCTTTCCCACCATAATAGACTATCCCACTGTCTCGTTGCTGAATCTTTCCACATAATACAGCTTAAAGCTTACAACCCAATAACCGACGGGCAAAACGCCAGTCACTATTGCTAAACTTTCTTAATCCTCTTAATTCCCTCACTTCCAACATACCTTCCCTCAAAATGTCGTCTTAAATGTTGTCCTCTGTCCTATATGTTTGTGCCGTCCCTGATGAAGGAATATGCACAGTATTCTGAAACTGTCGGATTAATTCCATGTACTACTTTATATTCAACTTTTTATAAGTGTGTTTTATTTATTTCCATTTTATCTTATTTCATTCCACGCATGTTAAGCCTATTTGGTATCTGAAGATATATACTCTTTATGTTTAAAATTTAAGAGTTCTTATTACAACTTGCCATTCTAGTAATTAATTTTATAGAGAACTGTAAATTTTAAAACACTTCAGCATAAGTAATGTTTTGAATACTGGAATCTGCTTTTACAGCATTGATAAGAAGTGATAATTTTGTCCTGATAAATGTATTAGATACAAAAATTCAGTCTGACAGTGGACATTATGCAAGAACAAATCTATGTAGCTGAATAGTTATGTTTGAAAACAATTTCAGTTCTTAATGAATAAGAAAAAGAAAAAAATTACAAATGTTGATTAATGTAGATACAGATTATTAAAGATCTTCTGTCAATATGCACAGTGGTTGCTTTTGCTGCAAAACAGCTAATTTATTTTTTTATTTAAGGGTGTAACATTTCCAAAATTACAGAGAATCTCAGTATTGCTTGAGTGATACTAGCATAGAAATTGTCAGTTGGAAATAATGGTCTATCTGCAATAAGAGTGGTTGTAGTTTGGTTGTTAAAAATTAACAACCTTAAAACTTTCATTCATGAAACTGAAATAAATCAACAATTCAAAAACCAGTGTTAGATGTATTAATCCTCCAAATTTTGTTTGGAATTACTAGAAACTCGATCTGTTAATTTGTTAAAAGGGAAAACCAAGTAAAAAAAAAAAGACCTATTTTGGAATTTTGTTGAGATACTATCGGATGGCATGTACCATGCAAGGATCCTCATGTGTTGTTATTCATTTAAAAAGGAAATAACAGAAAAAGGAGATAACAGGATCTTACTGAATGGCAGTTCTAATTTTTGCTGGGCATTAACTTGACAAAAATATAATTTTTAAAGTTAACTTTTAATGTATCTAGATTTTTCATCTCTTGACTATATTTTTCACAATAGGAATCGAAATATTAATTTTCATTTTCATATTAATTTGTTTATTGTCCTTGACCTCCAATATTTATGAAGGATCTAGGAAAGATTTCCTGCAGTTAACAAAAGAAAAAAAAATGAAGAATACACACTTTCAACAATGTATATAATAACCCTATATAAAGAAGTTGAAGATATGCTATAGATTGTACAATTACCTACAGTAATTAAAGCAATGGTGGGACATTTCAGTAAAATTGATACATAGTAATGAAATTTTAAACATATCCTTTATCATGTATCTTATTGGAAACACTTAATTGTTGTTTCATAGTTATCTACTACTTAATTGTCGATTTTATTCATCTTCTAGGAAGAATTAAAGAGTAAGGTTGAAGCTAGAGATGCAGCTAAGTGTGTGCTGCATGAAACTTTGAAGAAGTTTATTGGAGAAGTAGCACATTTGCCTCTTCAAGAGAGGCTGCATTCATTGGAGGTAAGCATTATTGTTACAAAGTTATTGTTTTATGTAAATGAAGCAGTTCTTTTTACCACAGAACAGATTTGTTTTTAATGTATTTATTAAAGTTGCAGCAAATACGATCTCTTTTAAGAGATAGATTTTTTTATTAGAAAATTCTTTTTTTATAATTCTTGAAATTAAAATTCAAGATATGATAGTTTTATCCATTAATGGTAATTGAAAGTAGATTAATTTAGTTGTAATTGCAAAACGAAATTTAAAAATAAATGATTTGTTATAAGATTATTCCATTAAAAGTAGAATAACAGAAACAGTATCTGACAGAATAATTTGATCATAAACATATGCAAGCAATCATTTACTAGAAAATTCCATAGTCGATTGTATAAGCTTTGTAACATTTTAAACCAATAAAGTGATGTAATCATTCTACAACACAAAGAATATAATAATGCACCATATATTTAATTGTTAGATTGGTGTTTCAACTTCCATTTTGCCCCATAAGTTGCTAATCACAGGAGCAACCCAATTTTGATGATATAGGCACGATTAAAAATATAAATATTTGAAATCTCCAGGCCTGATCAGTAGCACTTTCTGATAAAGCTACTTTCTTTTCTTCGGTGTGACATCTGACAAATAATCTATAGAAAATATAATTCGTATTTCTCAACATGAAGGTTAATAATTTCTGTTTTTGCCTGTTTCCACATTTCAAATAATTGGGCTGGAGTTTCTTAAAATATTCGATTTTTAGAGTTGTCAGTAAGAGGAGATAATTATTTACATGTTATTTTACAACTGTTCTTACTGTTTATATAGATCAGTCAATAAAGGATGCAGATTTCTTAATCAGTCTTATAAAGGATGCTGAGTTCTTCAAATTACTTTTTTTTATGCTGTTAAATATTAAGAATAAAAACAAAACATCTTTTCATCTTCTAAAGCATATTGTTGTTGTTTTTCAGGGGTGTTTGTGCTCCGGGGAAACCCCGGAATTCCGGGGATTTTGAACTTCGATACCCGGAAATTCCGGGGATCGTCGTTCAAAAGGAAGTAGGAATAATAATGAATTATTTATTTTGATCTGGGTAATTTTGTTTGCTTTGAAAGCATAAAACGCAAGGTCAGTGTGTGTGGTGAAAACTTTTCCTTTCTTTCTCCAAAGGCGGTGATAATGCGTGAAAAGGGGGAAAAAACGTCTTTTTTGTTCTTTCCTTATTGTGAGTTATGACTCATTCCCCCGGTTCTCGGACATTCTCTTCTGGATTCTTTTCGGCAAGTAGGCGCGGCAGAAAAAAAAGGGAGAGACTTCCTTCGACCAGATGTGCGATCACGTGACTCACGTGACCTGGCGTGGCGCCAATAAGTAGAGAAGGGGGATTTTTCATTTCTCCCCCCCCCCCCCTTCTCGAAACTCCAAAATGTCGTTAGTAAGTCCGTAAAAGTTTCCGGGGATTTTTTGGGGTCCCACAAACACCCCTGGTTTTTATTCTTAATATTAAAATAATAAGATACATCTTGACATAAAAAATAGAATTGCTGCCGGTAACAGAAGTTATTTCGCCCTGCTACCCCTTTTGAAGTCATCGGTATTGTCTAGAAGGACCAAATCCAGGATTTATAAAACCATGATCAGACCTGTTGTTTTGTATGGGGCCGAAGCATGGACTTTATCATGTAAGGATATTTCCATTCTTGGTATATGGGAAAGGAAAATTCTGAGGAAGATTTATGGAGCTATTTGTGACCAAGGTTTGTGGCGTATCCGCACTAATAAAGAACTAATGGAATTATTTCAGGGGCCAAGCTTGGTTTCAATTGTTAAAAGTAAAAGGATCCAATGGGTAGGCCATCTCCAAAGGATGAATTTGAACCGTGGAGTTAAGAAACTTTTCATTGAACACCCTGGTGGTAGAAGATTAAAAGGAAGACCACGACTTAGATGGCTTGATGATGTGGAACGCGATTTGAAAAAGCTCCAGGTACGAGGATGGAGGAGGATGGAGGAGAAAGGCGCAAGATAGAAAAGAGTGGGCTCATATTGTTAAGGAGGCCAAGGCCCTACAGGGGCTGTTGTGCCATGGAGTTAGTTATTAAAATAATAACTGTCACATTTGTTACATATTGATATTGTTAAATATTCTTCTGAAACTGAATAATTATATAATTATATTTCAGACTAGTCGGGTACCTTTGCAAATAAAACTTTATTAGCAAAATAATATCGAGATCGGAGAATATACAATTTCTCAGCCCATTGTAGCTTCTCAGTTATACTGCAGGTTAGCACCAAACACCTGGGGTTGTCAAAAAAAGCATGTTTTTACCTGTCACAGGTGTGACATTTATATAATAGGTACATAAAACACACGCATATTCGAATGCAATGTTGTGTCAAAATTTCAAAGCAATCGGTGAAGAACTTCTGGAGATTTAAGATTTTGAACAAACGAATATTTACATTTTTATTTATAAAGATGTTGTGTATGTATATAACTGGGGGTAATTGATTTGTTTTTTCTCTCTTCAGGAAGTTATAAAGAAGATTATAAAGATATACCAAAAATTCCTGGACGTACAGTCTAATGGATCTCTTCCATTAGAAATCTTAATGGAACATTATAAAAATTTTAAGGTTTGTAAAATTATAAAGTTTGTAATTGTTTTTCTCTTCTCGCATTGAAAAACTCAAATCATTGAAATTAATTTTAAAATTATATAATTTGAAATTATCATATAATTGCTGTGGAATTAATTAAAAAATGAGAACTTCAGCCTTGGTAATAAACGTACAAACCTGGACTTTCTTGTACACTAATTTTTACTTTAGAAGCTATTGCAAATATTTCCACCCAAATATATATATTTCTATTGCAAAAAAAAAAAATTTAAGAGATTGACTTCTTTCCTAGAATCTCCATTTGTGATTTATGAAGAAATTGGTTGTTTTTCTGCCCAACCCTGCTCCATTAGCTAAGCACAGAGAAAAATCTCTAATTTCAGTAATTTTGAATGAAGCTGTGGACTATTATGTAAATTTTATCTTCTAACAAGAAGCTAATAAATTTCTTTAGCCATTTCCATCAATAGCAGAAGTGATATTCATTCAACTTCCTCTGATTTAACTTGAAATTCAGTTGGACTGGAGCAGTGTGATTTTAATTAACCAAATTTCATCCTTTCTATAGTTGATATTATTCAAAATATCAGCATTCCACCAGAAACAAAAAATACCTTCCAACTTAAACAGCAGAGTGAAATTGTCCCTTTTTCACCATCACACTATGTTGTATGATAATTGTTATTCTATAATGGAAAGTGATTAATGAATTGTAGGGCCACCAGGAGTTGGCACTTGGCCATGCCTACTTCACGTGGTAAGCGACGATTCTATAAATCTGTTTGAGGGGGTCAGTGGTTTTCCGTTTTCAGTAGAAACTAGTCGGCTACCCGTCGCTTCGTTCCGGAAGCCTCTGCATATGTAACGGAAAACAATTTTTTATTTATTAAAAAAACACGCACACAAATTACATCCAGTAAACTAAATCTAAAATTTTTTAAAAGTTTTTTTTAAATTTAATTTTTGATGTTTATATTCTCTCAATCCACGACTGCTTTTAGAATCAGCGTGTGAATCATATATCTATGATATATTTTTATTTTTTATAGAAATTAGAATGTAGTCCTCGTGGTCTAATGGCTAAGATGTCTAACTTCGGAGCAGATGGTTGCATGTTCGATTACCGTAGTTAATTTGTAGAAATTATTTCTATTTTCACAAATTACAACAATTGCACCAGACAGACAGAGAAATAAAAGCTTTTAGTAATATAGATATACTTTTCAGTGGTTTTTGAGTTACAAATAGTGAATTTTCAGTATTCTATCTTATAGAAATAGTGCTTCTTTCTTTCTTTCTTGAATCTCTTCTTAATTGACAGACAGACAGACAGACAGAGAAATAAAAGATTTTAGTAATATAGATTACCCGTGTGCAAATTGATTGATATAGATATTTTAAGAAGAGATATGTTGAGATGGATGTTTGTTAATATAGATGATGAATGAAGATTGTAGCTTGTATACGAAATTCTTGGAGACGAATTGATAGTGACTATTTTTTCGAGTGAAGATAACCAACTTCTGATGACTTGTGACTCAAAGGCATAAAGTTGTACGTGAGTGAAGACAACGTTCTCCAAATAGATGGCAATTTTATTTAGAGTCTGTCCTTGAGCTTTATTGATAAACATTGTGTAAGAAAGCCTGATCGGAAATTGCTTTCTTGTGAAAGTGAATAGAAGTAGATTATCGTTTAGTTTCATAGACATCCTATGGATGAAAACAAAATCTCCTTTGTGAGTTCCTGTTGTAATTTCGTCTTCCATGAGATCATTATCGAATGAACGGCATTTAAGTTGAGTTGGGATTGATTTTTTGCAACAACATTATTGGAGGTCCAATCTTCAATGACAAACGATGTTGAGGAATACCACTGAGATTCAATGAGTTCTAATATTCAGACAGATACAGATGTTCTTGTTGTGGATTATCAGATGTATATATTTTATTCTCACTTAAATACTCTCTAGTCTCACCTTATATTCTTTGACATATCACTCGATTGATGTTATTGACAATCTCATTCTTTGGTAAGTTCTTAATTTTGACGTGATTCCAGGTATTTGAGTTACAAATAATGTTTTTCAGTAATCTATCTCATAAAATGGGTGCTTCTTTCTTTCTTGACTCTGTTTTCTTTACTCCAACATCTGCCATGTACACGCACTTATTTTTCAATATCACATAGAATTTGGTTAAGTAGGAATATTTAAAATATTGTAACGTTTCGGCAATTACAGTTCTAATTGTCAGTTTCGAATTACAAATAAACTGATGGATGGGAAATAAATAAACAATCTTGAGATTTAAAAAAAAAAAAAAAAAAGGTTGAATACATTCCTTATTGATGGGGGAAAGGAAAGGAGATATAAGTCAAAAAACAACATTAAGAGAGTTGTAGTCCCTATGGCCTAATGGTTAAGAGATCTGACTTCATATCAGAAGGTTGCAGGTTCGATTCCTGTTGCGGATGTTTCATTGTAAAAATTATTTCTATTTTCCATTCTCACAGAAAATTGCGCTGGACAGACAGACAGAGAAATAAAAGATTTTAGTAATATAGATTGCGAGAAACAGATTTCTGTTACTTGTTTATAACAAAGGAATTGATATAAAATATGACATTATATATCTATTTATCTTATATATAATAATAACTATCTAATATTTTAACCGTAACAATATATAAAACTGATTTGCTGTTAAAGAACTGTTATATTTATACTGTTTCTTTATTTAAATTATGAAAAATCGTAATTGTATATAAATTATATTAATTAATGTAAGTAACAAATAAATACACATCATGGTAATAATGTTTTATGTAACAATTAATTGTTGACAGTTAAAAAAAAAAAAAAAAACTGTTTAAAAACAATCCCATAAAGTTTCTCGGAACATTTACAAATATTCAAATAAAGACCATTGGCATTCGCACTTTTACAAAAAATAGAAGTAGATTGATCAATAATAACAATATTAGTAATAATAATATTGCCAATCTACTTCTATTTTTAAAAAAAGTGCAAATGCCAATGGTCTTAATTTGTATATTTGTAAATGTTCTGAGGAACTTTACGGGATTGTTTTTAAAGTTTTTTTTTAACTGTCAACAATTAATTGTTAAATAAAACAATTATCGTAAAGTGCACAGTAGAACCTCATTATAACAGACTAATAGGAGCTGAAGGTTGGTTTAATGAAAGTCCGGTTTATAACAAATAATTCTTATAGGGGTGTAATGCAGCAGGGTGTACATCAATGAAAGTACAATTGTTAGCTATAAAAAGTATTTATTATATATCAAATAAAAACAGCCTTCAGCATAGTAGGTTGAATTGAAAAAGATGTGTACGTATACACTGCAATAATCTTTAGAACAAAAGAAGGTCCTCATTCATGTTCATTGCTTACATTCATTGGTTTAAAAAAATAATTTATTTTCTGCTGAGTTTGTTCGATCGATATTTAATCGCTTGCTTGGAAATGTAAAACTCATCAGATAAAAATTAGCATCCTTTATTATTACAATTTTTTTTTAAAACTGTCCGTTATAAGCGACATCCGTTATAATGAGGATTTACTGTATTTATTTGTTATTTACATTAATTAATATAATTTATATACAATTATGATTTTTTCATAATTTAAATAAATAAACAGTATAAATATAACAGTTCTAAAACAGCAAATCAGTTTTATATTTTGTTACCGTTTAAATAAAATATAGTTACTATATATAAGAAAAATAGATATATAATGTCGTATTTTATATCATCAATTCCTCTATATCATAAACAAGAAACAAAATCTGTTTCTTGCAATTTGCACTGAAAATGGAAAAACACTTGACTCCTGAATTAGATTTGTTTAACCGTTGCTTTGTGACGTAAATGTGGCTAAGTGCCAGCTCCTGGTGGCCGTTCAATAGTTATAATGGTTAAATTGAAATAAAAAATGAAGGGAATGTTAATAAAATTATCCTATAAGAAGTAGAATAATTAAGATATCCAACAGATACCAGAGTAACTAGCCATAAACTTATCATTGCAGAAGGAAATTTACATTAGCAGTCCATTCTTAAGTTCAAATTGTCAGCTTAACTACTTCAAATATTTTAACATCCTGATCAATTACCACTACATTTAGATAACAAACTACACTTTAAGGATGTTTTTAAGTTATTTGGAAAGCTTTTCCTACCAAAATTATGCTTGATTCTTTCATTGTATACAATCTAGCTGGCCTATACCTTGATTTCAGGAATTAAAAAAAAAAAAAAATATTTCAGTTTTTTCCATTTCACTATACTTATGTTTAACTTCCATTTAAGGTTGGTTGGGAAAAAAATTCAGTTAAAAAAGAAAAAAAAAAAATATTAAAAAATAAAATAAGCAGCTTTTGTAATCATTCTTAAAATGATTCTTTTCTTAAACAGCTTGATTTGTACTGTAAAACAGCATTAGTGTATTTTTTCATATCAACTTCATTTTTATTTTTTTTATTTTTTTTTTTGTAGAAAAATAGTAAGTCAAAATTTGCAGATATCCGCAGTGAAACAGACAATTACCAAGTAAAATGTGTAACTATCTTAGAACAACTGGAAAATGCAAGTACAGGTTTTTTTGGTTTTTTTTGTTCTATAACCCTTTATAAACTTACTAAACTGAGTGATACAATTTTTAATCTTTAAAATTAATTAAATATAGCCTTGTTAATTTCTAGTAAAACATCAGGTCTATTTATTTCCAAAAGTTAAGCATGGATAGGGAAAATGTTAATTTCTGTAAGAGATCTGAATTAAAGAAGCTGAAATTTTCTGCAAAGGTAGAAGGAAGTATGCAAATTCTATAGGTAACAGCCAATGACGATTTCACGTCGAGAAATATGTAAAACAGGCAGTCGTATAAGAAGCCGGCATTGTGAAGGGTTACAGGATTTGCATGTAAGTGCTGATGAAATGTGTTTCGAACATTCGTACGATTTGTTTTCAAGCTAGACGTGTTTCTATGGCTTCCAGAAGACTAATGGAAGATTCTAAGCGCTGGTGAGCTGTTGGACGCACTGAAGCAGGACAGTTTTTAACAGATGTTGCTCGATTCTTCGGCATTCATCAATCCGTCATTTCACGATTATAGAAACAGTTCCAAACCAGCGAAACAGTAATCCAAAGACCTGTAGCCAGTCGTCCAAGGGTTACGACCCTCGTGGAAGATCGATATATTGCTGTTGTAGCCAAGGGGAATCGAAGATCGACCTCCACACGTATGACATCTATGGTTGCAACGGCCATTGATAAGACGATATCTGCCACTACTGTTTGTCGAAGGCTACACATGAATGGTCTGTACGCATGGATACTATGAGTTTGTGTTCCTTTATCCGTCCAATCCAGAGGGGCACAATTACATTGGTGCCGCCAGCACGTGAATTGGACTATGTCTGATTGAGGTAACGTTATGTTCACAGATGAGTCCAGATTTGCCCTACAACCTGATGATAAACATATAAGGATCTGGAGGGAGCAAGGCATGCAATCGGCCCCAGAACATCATGCATTCCGCGGTGGAAGCATCATGGATTTCATTGGGATATCGCACCGACCTGCACATCTACAGGCGAGGTTCTGTGACGGCTGTACGGCATTGAGATGAAGTCCTAGACCCCGTTGTGAAACTGTATGCTGCAGCAGTTGGTCCTTCTTTCGTTTTAATGGACGATAATGCGCGTCCCCTTAGATCTGCCATCGTTGACGACTTTCTGGAGAGTGAGGGGATTGCGTGTATGGAGTGGCCGGCTTACTCGCCAGACCTTAATCCAATTGAAAATCTTTCGGATGCCTTCGGCCATGCTGTATGTCGACGTTTCCCACCTCCAGCCACTCTCAGAGCTTTAGAAACTGTCCTACAGGAGGAATGGCGATTACTGGACTCTGCTGTGGTTGATCAAGTTGTAACAAGCATGATCACATGCTGTAAACTTTGTATGCAGGTGAGGGGTGCTCACATACCCTAATAATGTCGGTTTTTATTGTTTGTTTTGAATTTAAATATCATTTTGTTAATGATACAAATCTGACGTCATCTTATAATTTATGAAAATTCAATATTTTGTTTATCTCTGTATGTAATTCTTTGATTTGTTTCATGAATAAACATAGAGCTACTTACTTGCAGCATTTCATGTCAATCAAAGCAGTACTTGTCCATTTTTTGATATTTTACCGTTCCGTGCTTGACTTTTGGAAGCGAGTGTATATTTATATTTTAATAAGATTTTTTTAAGTCATGCTTTAAGCAAACTGACAGAAGCAGAGAAAGCTATAATTAGAAAAATCAGAATATGTATGAAATCATCCGTCTTCAACATTTACATAAACATTAAAGCAAAATCCTGTTTACATTAATTATTGTTTGTCTGAATACAGTAGTCTATTTATTTTGACATTCTTTACATTTAAGCATTCTGTTGAACTTGGCAGTGCATTACAATTGCTAGAATGTAGACGTATTGCTGTATCATTTTCTCTTACTACATTTGAAGCGAGCTTAATTTATTAGTTATTGGCTTATTAAAATCATTTCCTGATATCAGTTATGGCAGTGTAATGCTCATTAACACATTGCAGTATTAAACTGTAATTTTTTTATTTCGGAATTTTGTAAGTTTCTGTTTATGGTGGGGGGGAATTTTTTTTCTAAAAATGCGTTTCCATGGGTTTTGAATGCCTAGCCATGTTTATAGCGTGCATAAATACTAGATTGTTATAATTGCAGAAATTTTTTATTATTAGATTATTGTAGGATAGTTAAATATCATCATCATAAATTGTAAGATTTAGACAGGTAAGGCTGTTTCATCTCCAGATGAATCTGATTGCTCCATCTTTCGCTACTGCATTTTCCTTTAGCTTGATAGCACAAAAAACGTTGCACCTAGAAGGGGTTTTCTGATGGAGACAAAAATTTGTGGAGAGGAAGATTATGTACAGAATAGAAAATGATTAAAATTTCAGACAAATTGAATGATTTATTTCAGAGTTACAGAGTTAGAAAGTAACGAGCTCAATAAGGTGTTGACCCACCTCTACCTTGAATGCAAGCTGCCACATGACGTGGCATAGTGATAAAGCTCCCTGATGGTCTCCTGCGGTATTTCTTGCCAAATTTGCTCCAATTGTCGGGCTAGGTCATCCGCATTCCCTGGTGGATGCAGTCACCTTCCCATCATATCCCAGACATGCTCGATTGGAGAGAGATCTGGGGATCTGGCTGGCCAAGGAAGTGTTTCACAAGCTGCAAGACAGGTCATAGCAACATGTGCCGTATGTGGTCTGGCATTATCTTGCTGAAAAATAAGGCCAGGGTACTGCAAAAGGAAGGGTAGCAAAACACATCTCAGAATGTCGTCGACGTACCTCTGTACTGTAAGTGTGCCGCTAATGACGACCAAAGGGTTCCGGCTATCAAGGGAAATGGCACCCCAGACCAAACTCCTGGTTGAGGGCCTGTGTGGCGTGTAATAGTGAAAGCAGGATCGGTATGCTGCCCTTGGCGTCTCCAGACACGTCTGCGACGATCGTCAGGACACAGTTGGAAGCGGGATTCGTCGCTAAACACTATACGTCCCCAGTCAGCATCATTCCAACCGGATCTAGTCGAGCACCACTGTAATCTTGTCCAACGGTGTGTGGCAGGTGGCGTAGCGGTCGGTACAAGCGTAGATGTCGCTCTCTCAGCCATCTGTGAATGTTCGTGTGCACTCGTGTGCGGGTCGCATGTCTGATAATTGATAAGGATGATTCAGGCGCTGTGACAGCTGATCTGACAATCGCACTATCCTCCCGCTCTGCTGTGGCCCTAGGTCGACCGCTACCTTCATGACGCTGAAATCTGGCATTGCCCACCCATTGCTGCCAGCATCTTCTAATCGCCGCATCACTTCGACCCATATGACGGGCGATTCTCCGATTTGCCCAACCTGCCTCTTTCAATAAAATGATACGACTTCTTTCAAACTGACAGTTGCACGTAATGGGCTCTAATCCTGCGGCAAAGCATTTTTTTCAGTCGTTGAAAGGTATCCTAACTTGCAATGCAACAGAAAGTTTGACCATCAGATTGAGAATAGCTTCATATACATCTGCTGAGTGCGCAGTTCCGATGCGCTGTAGCTCTCGCTATTCATTCATTGGACACCAATGTTTAATCATTTGCATGGGCGGTCCCAATAGCTTTGCATACGAAATTTCATTACAATCAGACAACTCCTTCTAGGTGGGTCGTTTTTTTTGTAATGAGTGTATATGTGTATAATCTGTTCTGCAAGCGTACTAAAACCAGCCATTGCTTTAATTTGCAATGGGTGTCCATAATATTCACAACGTCAAGACATAGGTGGATATCTGATTTAATTGATGTTCAAACAAACTTTAATCTACTAGAAATCTTAAACTCATTGCTGTGGCCTTTATTCTTTTCAACTGCTTTGACAGGTGAATCCATAACTACATTTATCAAGAAGCACTGGAATATCCATTGTTTTGTAAAATTTAATGATATTTTGATTGTAAGTCTTTTCATCGAGATCTTTCTTTATAGTACAGAGGCCTGATTCACGTTTATTCGGCCAATTTTGATTTTGACATCATAGACTTAGCAGAACCCTTTTCTCCACCACTGGTTGTGTTTAATGGGGTCCTCCTGCATTCTGGCAGTGGCTCTGCATTGCAGTTTCCATTGGAGAAGGCTGCGTTGGAGGTAGACGAGAGGATCTTGTTCCCTCATTGTAAGTTTTCCAAAGCCCTTCTACTGTTTTCGGTCATCGTGTTCCCAGATCCCGTTTAAGGAATCCGAACCTGCAGAAATCCATTGGAGACGCATCGGGGGTTTTTACAGGAATCATACTGTATGGGATTGCTCTATTCTGGTTTCAGTCGCCATATCGGCCATGTACAGCTGGGTTGCTCTAGCTGTATGACTCGATGCCTTGTCGTGATAAATGTACACTTTCCTTTTGTCGCTGCCATACATTGCGGGAATATCGTCATGATACAAGGGTTCCAGAGACATGCTCTTGGTAAAAGGCAGCATTAATCTTGACCTTTGCTGGTACCTTCTTCAGTGGCAACTTTCCTCTGTAGCTGTAACCCGGAATAATCAGAATCCTCTCTTAAAATTTACTTTGCATTTGTGGTACCACTTGGATTGTCCTTTGGCATCAAAATGGCAATAAAATATTGCTGTTGGCTTCTTGGTATCACTAAAGTATAGATCCATGCCTCGTCCAAAGTAGTGATGTACTTAGATTTTTCTCCTGATAAGTGGTGCTCGCAAAGCTTTTGGCAGTTAATCTTCCGTTCAGCAACGTGTCAAGAAAGTAGGCGATGAACACGAGCTTTATCATGCTTTTCTAATTGCAGATCATGCCTAATTATCCCTGCAATTGTTGGCTGAGAAACTCCTACAGCTGGGCAACCACTCTTTGGATGGTAGGGTTCTCTCTAACAATCACAGCCTCACTTCCTTAATAACGTTAGGAGTTGCTGCCGGTTGTGGGTGGTGTTTTTGGGCCTGTGGCTTACCACGCTCTTAACTGATAGGCTTCATATGACTGCTATTACCCGGTTGATGGTAATAACATGTTTGCACATGTTCCCGATTTTTGTGTGTGGTCGGTTCGCACCGAAGTGCGAGCTTCGTTGCCGAAGCATCCGTGCTCCAGGGAGCGCTAGTGTTCCCAAGACGGCGAACCCCTAGCAGACTCCCTAGAATTACAAGGGAAAGATACTGGGGTGGTTTCCCGTGGCCTTCCCCAGGACGCCATTAAGGAATGACATCAGACCGAAGAGAAAGTGAAGAAGAGGCTACAACACAGGAAAGGAAATTTTTGAAACATCCATGCTCGCTACCGGGATTTGAACCCGGGCGCTGGCACATTGATCTCACGACAGACCGACGCCTGAGACCGCTCGACCACACCAGCGTGGCTCCCAATTTTTGAAGGGGCATATTTAGCATCGGAAAGGGCAACTATGTACCCCTCCCACCAGTTTGGGATTTTTGGTGGCATATTTAGAATGCAACACAATTGCAAATACCAGATAATCAGCTACAGGCTTATGATCTATGATTCAAACGCAACAATGATGCATCACTTGCATGTGCGAAATATTGCGCGCCCTTGAAATCAATTGAATAAACGTGAATCAATTTTCCATACCTTGGCAACTGGAATTTATGTAGCTTATATCTTTTAGGTTTATCATGAAAAATTAAACAGTTTAGTTAATTAAATGTATTGGCTTGATTAATATTATTAGAGATGCCATGAATATTTAGCTGCAAGATGCCACAAATAGTGATTTGGCCGAATATTCGGTATTCGGCCAAGTCACTATTCATGGCAACTCGAATTATTATTATTATTATTATTATTAAAGAGAAATTTACCTCTTACAGTTCAGCACCTTTGAAAGCTAGTATTTCAGTTGTATTTGTAGAAATCTTTAAATTAA
>JAFIDM010111242.1:0-10249 GCA_023159025.1 Thereuonema tuberculata | reverse complement strand
GAACCTCAGTGGCCCAGTGGTCTAAGGCGTGCCAACGTAATCCATTGCCTCTTGTTCGTTTCCAGATACAGATAAAGGTTACAAATCTTTTGCTATATTTCATTACTTGTTTCTTGATTATTTTTGATCTTACTGACATAGTTAAAGTGTTTTTCAACATGCTTCCCTTGGTTTTTAAAGTTAGGTGTCATACGTTTTGAATATTTCTTCAAGCATGTTTTGTTTCAATGTGAGTGAAACACACAGTCATCGAAGATGTGATTAAAACAGTAAAATTCATGACATGATAGCAAATGAAATGACATTTGTTTGTGGCGAGTATAAATAGATCACCCTAGTAAGCATGACCAAAATGAATTTTAAATATTTAAATTGATTACAAGTAATAATATTGCAACAATACAAAATCTGCAACCTTTGACTAAAATGCAAATGGTGAACGTTCTTTTTTAGTTTTTAAAAGATTGAAAAATTATTTAAGAAATTCCTCATCTCAACTTCATTTAAGTCACTTTTCCATGATGTTTATAGAAAATGATATCGTTAGGTTATTTGATTATGAAAGTCTAATTGATAAATTTGCTGAAGTGTTCAGATTTAGTTTGTTTTTAATATTCCGAAAAAAATATTATTGATATTATTATATTCCAATATATTTTTTAATATTGAATAAGCACTGATAACTATATTGCTTGATGCATTTTTTATTAATGAACCCTATTTTGAAATAAGCCGCGAAACGGTGGTCAAAAAAATTGAGACTGAAGGAAATAAGATTAAAATTAACCAATTTAAAATAACAACTGCCTGTTTATATTTAAGGTTTGCTGATGTTCAGGTTGCATTAATTATGAAAATTGAAACTTATTGGTAAAAGAATTACTAAGTTTTCATAGGTAAAAGTGTTAAGTACAAAAACAAAAATCTTGTAATCCCTGGATTTAAAAAAAAATCATTTATGTTTTTAATTTACTACTGATTTGTATTTCAAAAATCTAGTAATTTAGAAATAATATAAATTTATTTGTAAATTATTATAAAAGACTTCACTATTGTTTGGTAAATAATGCGGGAAATTTTAAACATTTTTTATAAATAATTCCAGTCCAAGAATTCTATTGCATCTTTTGGGTTTTCTGGGAATGATTCTAGTAATATTAGGCACATTTAAATTAACAAAATTAAACGTCATTCTAATTCGATAGTGTTTTATTATCATAAGAAAGAATTAGTATTATAATAATTGAGAATTGGTTTCTTATTGAATTGAAGATAATATAGGTTATTTATGTTAAAAAGGTTATACTGTTTTGGTTTTTAAATATAGAGTAGTTGTGAACCGTGAAATATTCACGGTAGTAAAACAAATTCCACATTTTTGAAAAACACAAGACTGAAAAAGATGTTCTAAGCTTATTTTTTTAAAAGCCATGACTTCCACAACAGCCCATATGTAAATTGAATATCGGCTTATTTGTTAAAATAATTTTATAATATTGTTAAAATAAAAAAAAATAAAAAAATTGATTTACCACTTTCGTAGTAGCCAGCGCTGCGGTTTCTCATTATGATACATAATGGCAACCTGCTTCTCAATTTCCGTCGAAATTGAAGCAATATTAACGGAATTACAATAAATGCCACATTTTTGAAATGCCCTGAATTTTTTGATAAACACAAGATTGAAAAAGATGTTCTACACTAATTTTTTTTAAAAGCCTTGACTTCTGCAACAGCCCACATATAATTTGAATGACAAAGCCAAATTTTGTTAAAATAAAATAAAATAAAAAATTGATTTACCAGTTTCAATAATAACAATAACATTAACGAATGTCCCACCAATAATCCTGTCTGGACAACAATGACAGCACGTGCTTCGTCATTGTCTCCTACTTGTTCAGCAGTGAGAGAGTGGCTACACAGTCGAAATTATGTCAAAACCGAGGTTTTACAAACTCTCTGATAAATTTTGACGCATGAGCTTTATGCATTTCAGTGTAAACTTCATTTATGTGTGAAAGAAAATCTCAATACGCCGATAATAATTATCGCGATCCGTCGTAGTGAAGTGGAGAAAATAGTAGAGACGGCATCTTTAGACATGGACATGACGTCATGCCTGACCTGTTCCAACGGTGCAACATACAAATTTACAAAGATCGTACAACTTTTGCCTATTAATAGAATGATTCATTCATTATATTTACTTACGTTGAAGTGGTTTCACTAAAATATAAAATCAATGAAAAGAAAAATTGATTTGAATGAAAATTTTATTTTAATTAAAGTTTTTATTTCAATATTTATTAAAAATATTAAGAGTTAGAAAAATATTTTACAATTCATGTCAGAAGCCTTAAAAAAGAATTGAAACTGATTCATATATAAGAAATTAAAAATCTGTATCAGATCATTTACTATTGTATTACATTATTTCAAAAATTAATTTCAACGAGAAATACAGTTTATAAGACAATAGATGAATGAACTCTTTTATTAATACAATTTAGACGTAGTTCAGTATATACAAATATCGTTTACTTGAAACAACGAGTCAAAGTCAGGATAGGAAAAAAATTGTCAGCGGGAAGTGGAATAGGGAGAGGGGTGCGACAAGGATGCCCTCTATCACCTACGCTGTTCAACATCTACTTAGAGGAGTTAGTGAATAATTGTTTTCAGAACATGGGATGGGTGACAGTAGGAGGAAGAAGAATAAAGTGCATAAGATTTGCTGATGATATGGCATTGTTAGCAGAAGAGGAGATGATACTAAGGGATATGCTACTGCAGATGAATGACAGCTGTGAACAGTATGGAATGAAAATAAATGTAAACAAGCCAAAGACTATGGTTATCGGAATAAAGACAAAGAAGATAAACATAGGTATTCGGAATGAGACATTGGAACAAGTGAACAACTTTAAATACTTAGGGTGTACTATAAGTGGTGATATGAACTGCTGCCAAGAAGTCAAGAGGAGGATAGCAATAGCAAAGGAGGCTTTTAATAGGAAAAGGAGCATCTTCTGCGGACCTCTGGAAAAAGAACTAAGGAAGAGACTAGTGAAGTGCTTTGTGTGGAGTGTGGCATTGTATGGGGCAGAAACATGGACATTACGACGCAGTGAAGAGAAACGACTAGAAGCATTTGAAATGTGGATATGGAGAAGAATGGAGCGTGTGAAATGGACAGACAAAATAAGAAATGAAGCTGTGCTAGAAAGAGTGGGTGAAGAAAGAATAATGCTGAAACTGATCAGGAAGAGAAAAAGAAACTGGTTGGGTCACTGGCTTAGAAGAAACTCCCTAATGAAGGATGCACTGGAAGGAATGGTGAACGGTAAAAAAGTTCGAGGCAGAAGAAGATTTAAGATGATCGACAACATTATGGTAAATGGATCTTATGTGGAGACGAAGAGGAAGGCAGAAAATAGGAAAGATTGGAGAATGCTGGGTTTGCAGTGAAGGACCTGCCCTTGGCAGAGAACTATGTATGTATGTACGCTGTAGTGGATTCACTAAAAATAAAGGAAATGAAAATAAAATTTATTTCCAGTCACAAATGAGTTTGAAATATCATTTCAAAGAAACTGACGTAATTAACTTGAATTCTATTAAGTTATTTTTATTGTTCTAATGATGAGTGGTAATTACTAGAAGGACTTACAAGTTAAAGTAATTCACTCCTAATGGAGTTGTAGTATTAGCCATTATAAGATTTACAGATGCTCAATTATTAAATAATAATTGATTAGTTAATTTGTCTCGTTTCATCATTCTGCTAAATATAAGTTAACTGGGAAGCAAGGATTAAGTAAATCATCCCAAATCTAACAAATGGTTATTATTCCACTGCGCAGAAACGTGACAAATTCTAGGATCAGAAAGCAAATGTAGTCGTGCGACAAATAAAGTACATGAAGAAAGAATCTACTGTAGCAAGTAGTATTAGCGTAGTATTAGCGTGGTATTACGGAATAAGTAATAATAAAGGTCAAGCTAAACTGAAAAAAACATGGCAAGTAATATATTAAGAAGCAAGCAAAAGTGGAGGAAGCAAATCAGAACATCTCTCCAAAAGGACGGGTTGGGGGATGTTGCAAATACCCCGTTATCCAGTATCCAGTATCCAGGAAAAGTACAGGTTGCTAAACAAAGCCCAAAAAGCCGTCGGTATTATTTCTGATTCTATTGAAGAAAGATTCAGAATGCTGATTAACGAAGACGAAGATCCGCGAAAGTTATTACAAGAGTTGGATGATAAATACAACATGGTTAATAAGTTAAAAATAACTGATTTGAAAAGAGATCTGTATTCTATCAGTAAAATAACACAGTGGCGACAACCTGCCGGATAACATTCTGAAGATGAAGCTAATAGTCGCTGATATTAATGACAGATAACAGGAAATGTTATAACTGTGGAAAAGTAGAACACACAGCGAGGTTCTGCCGCAAGAAGTGTTTACGAAAAACACAAAATCTAAAGGAAAATCAAGAAAATAAGGAAAGTCATATCTCCAAAGAGAAAAAGAAAACCTTTTCTGGAATAGTTGTCTTAAATGAGGAAAATGGGAACAAAAGAAGAAATCTTATTGGTACATCGACAGTACGAGCAGTAACCACATTTGCAACAATCAACAAGCTTTCAGTATCTACAAAGACTTAAATAATCCTATACAAGTTTATGGAGCATCCGATAAACCGGTGCAAGCTATAGGGATAGGATCCATAGATCTAAATTAAGATTGCCAAGAAATATAATTCAAAGGGTTCGACTCACCAAGGCATATTGCGTACCTGATATGTCCGTGAACTTAATCTGCGGGATTGTTAGATGAAATGGGATGTACCCAGTACATCAAGAGAAATTTATACACCGTAAAAGATAAAAGAGGAGATAATTATGACAGGTGAAAGAATCAATAACCTATAAGAAGTGAATAGTAAGCCATCAGAAAAAGGACAATCAGTTATTTTAATGAGGGAAAACATCGAAAGTGCATATTATGGCATGAAAGATTTGGTCATCTATCCTTAGAAAAGATGCTTTTCATTAAGAAAGAAGGATTACTGAAAGGCTTAGAAAACGTTAATATTTCAAATGACAGCACCGAAGCGTTTTGTGAAAGTTGCAAAATAGATAAGATGACAAACATCTATCATAGAAGGATCAACAAAAGCAGATCATCAACACCGCTAGAAAATGTGTACTCGGATTTATGTGGTCCCATTCAATCTGCCAAAGATCAACAAAAACAGCAATTCTAACATTTGTCGACGATTTCTCTCGAAGAAGTTTTGTTTATATAATCAATAGTAAAGAAGAAGTGTTTGAACATTTAAAATACTTCATTATCAATGCCAAGAGATCATGCGGACACGAAATCACACATCTGCTGACAGATCAGGACACCGAGTATATTAATAAGTCAATAAAACCGAATTCCTTAAGACCAAAGGGATAAAATTCCAACGCTCATCGGCTTATCAACCTAAACAAGATGGAATAGCGCAGAGATTTAATCCAACAATATTGGAAACTGCAAGAATAATGCTAGTAATGTAAAACTGCTTTTAAGCTACTGGTATTATGCAATCAGATATGCAAATTATGTGATAAGTAGAACACCCCATCGTAGTATAAACAACGAGATCCCTGTACTTCTATGGTATGGAAATAGCAGAGACCTAATGTAAGACATCTAATAAAATTTGGATGTGTAGCATGTTTAAAAATACCAAAGTCAAAGTTATGCCACAAATTTGAATCAGAGTCACAAAAGGGATTTCCTCGGATATTCATCAAAGACAAGAGGCTATGTCATTTACGATGCTCAAAGACGTAAGATTAAAGAAACAAGAAATATCTATCTTGTGTTAAAAATAAAATTATTTTACAATATTTGCACCCTTTTTTATTAGAATTTTATAAAATACAAATCAGTATTCAAATTTAAAAATTAATTTTATTTTATAATCAAGCCTTATTGAGTTTTTTTTTGTTTTAACATTTTTACAGATTGTAACTTCATAATTCTTGTACAATAAGTTTCAATTTTCATCATTACTGCAATGTGAACATCAGCAACCTTTAAATACAATCATGCAGTTGTAATTTTAAATTGGTTAGTTTTTAATGTTATTTCCCTATGTCTCACTTTTTTTGAACCGCCGGTATAGTGCCAAACAGAGTAAAAAGTGTGTGCATGGAATGCACACTGTGGGGTATAAGGGTTGTAAAAATACGTAAAACGGGGAGGGGTGCTCAAAATTGCATTGCGCCTGGGGACCCTCAAATGCTATATCCACCACTGCTAGAGAATAAATATTATTTTTATTCCATAATAATTTAAGAATGACTTCGTGATAAAAATAGAAAGGAGACAATTAATGTAGTATAAATATCTCATAAAATGGACGACATCTGGCTCAAATATGACAGCAATACGATAGATACCCGAGAAAAGACGGAAAAAGAAGTCGATACTGAAAAAAATTGGAATGAATCAGTTGTTCAATTGATTCATTCCAACTTTTTCAGGAATTGAACAACTTATTAGGGAGTAGAAATTACTCGAGGAGGACTGGGCAATGAAAAACTTCGCCAATGTTGTCAAATAGGAGTAGAGTAATAGCAATATTAGGCACATTTAAATTAATAAAATTAAACGTCATTCTAATTCGATAGTGTTTTATTATCATAAGAAAGAATTAATATTATAATAATTGAGAATTGGTTTCTTATTGAATTGAAAATAATATTGGTTATTTATGTTAAAAAGGTTATAAGGTTTCGGTTTTTAAATATAGATTCATTATATTTACTTACGTCGAAGTGGTTTCACTAAAATATAAAATCAATGAAAAGAAAATTAATTTAACTGAAAATTTTATTTTAATTAAAACTTTTATTTTAACATTTATTAAAAATATTAAGAGTTATAAACATATTTTACAACTCAGGTTAGAGAAAATACAATTTACAAGACTATAAATGAATGAACTCTTTTATTAATACAATTTAGATGTAGTTCAGTAGATATGTTACCGTTAAAGCTCGAAAGCCGTTAATGTGCACATTACATAGATAATCTGCACTTTAACTGATTTGGTCCGTAAACGTGCGGAATCAATAGTTTTCCGCACTTTACCTAGGCAATGTGCACATTAACGACTTCCATATCGTTAAAGTGCAAAAGTTTGTTTAGAAAAGCCAGCAAAGAAAATGTTAGCAGTTTCTATTGCAAAGATCCGAAATGTCGATGAAGATGTCACTGTGAGAATTATAGTACCCGAAGTAGACAGAGCAAAAATGTCGGTAGTGTCAAAAATTCGAAAGGGGAAAAAACTGTTTCAAGTTACCAACACATACAACCTGGAGCTGACAATACCTAACTTTACCCAACTTACAGCTAATCGGAATAAATACTTCGGTCCTCCGGACCACATTCAGATGAAATTTGTTTTGAAGACTAATTGTTCGGAATGGGTACACTTTGGTCCTTCTGACTCACAGGGATGAAGGGATGAAACTTGTTTTGAAGGTAAAAAATAAATAGAAAAACATTAAGTTAATATAAGCGTACAGAAACGTTGCTGTTGTTCCAGCAAAGATCTTATTTTCACTTTAACGAGTGCCTAGTAGGTAAAGTGCGAAAATGAGATTGTTGTAAAGCCAATTATTTCATCGCATTTCAATAACAGATGCCAGGTGGATCTCATCGATTACCAATCTCAACCAGATGGAAAGTTTAAGTTTCTTCTCGTATACTAAGACCACTTAACAAAATTTGTTGTATTGAAGCCGCTCACAAGAAAACGGGATGAAGTAGCCTACAACTTGCTTGATATTTTTCTCGATTTCGGCGCTCCATGTATTTTGCATTCTAATAACGGATGCGAATTTTGTAATAAAATCTTAGAAAGTATAACATAGTTGTGGCCAGAAATCAAAATGATTAATGGCAAACCTAGACACAGCCAAAGTTAAGGAAGTGTAGAACGAGCGAATCAAGACATTGAAAACATGCTCACTACTTGGATGGCTGATAACCAAACTAACAAGTGGAGTGAGGGCGTACGATTTGTACAATTCATGAAGAATCGTGCATATCATTCTGCAATTAAAAGAAGTCCATACGAGGCCATGTTCAGTTGTCTTGCAAAAGTGGGATTGTCTTCTTCTATTATACCACAAAGTATATTACATTCGATAAATACTGAAGAAGATCTTGAAAAATTAGGAGATTCACAAGAGACTGCGATTATGCGATCACAGTCACATATTACTGAAGAGGACATTCCGTTATCCCTTGCTTCTACAGAATCACCAATAGAAATGTAAGAATTTATCGATAGTAATCTTAAAGGGCCTTCTGCACCGTTGATTTAGGATACAGTTATGAAGAATATTTAGTTACCCTGCACCTCCAAGGAATCACCTTTGCATGTTGAAGAAGTCATCACTGAGTTACCCTCAACTTCAGCAGAATCGCCATCACAGTTTCATACAGAGCCTGTAAAGAGGATTATACAAGACATGGTCTGTATTGTTTGCTCAAAAGCACCATCAGGTGCTCACAAGTGTAAATCGTGTGATGTGGTTGTTCACGTAATTCGTGATGAAATAGATCCTAAAGGGGAAGGGTATGGTAAGAAAGTACTGTGCAACATCTGTAAAAAGAATATGGATCAGAAACTACAGAGTGAGGAAGCCAAGAAAAATTTAGAAAAGCAAGCAAAGAAAATGTTAGTAGTTTCTAATGCAAAGCACGCAAATGTCGATGAAGGTGTCACTGTGAGAATTAAAGTACTCGAAGTAGACAGAGCAAAAACTGATGCCAGCTCGATTTTAGCTGTGGTTCTTAGTAAACTAGAGGATGGCTTTTATAAACTTGGTACTAAAACGGGTATTTTAAAACAATTGTATGCCAAATCTGAATTCAGTGTTTGCAAAGAGAGATTTTTAACGAAAGAAGATGCCCCTGCTGTAGAAATATCTTTACGTCAGACAGCAATAAAACAATCCCTTGGTACTGGGCAGGGTTTCAGAAAATATGACTGCAAATCTAACCGTACCACAAATAGGCCCGTTTGTCAAAAAAACCAATTGCTATGTAATTCAAAGTGTCACCAATCTTTAGATTGCACTAATAAGTAAGCATTTTTTTTTATGTTTTGCAAATTCATTTCCTTAATTGTAATAACATTTTAAACCGTTTGATTCTTTCTATTAAAGTTTTTTAATTGATTGATGATTGATTCTATCAACTAATTGTTTGTTTGTATTAACTTGATTCTTTAGATATCGAAAAATGAATAAATAACATTAAGCGTACATAGAAACGTTGATGTTGTTCCTCCAGCAAAGATCTTATTTTCACTTTACCGAGTGCCTAGTAGGTAATGTGCAGATTATCGAGGTAATGTGAAAAAAGAAAAAATTTTCCGCACTTTAACGGATCACGCTAGTTAATCTGCACATTACCTAGATAATCTGCAGAATAACTGATTTCTGCACTTTAGCGGTAACATATACAAATATCGTTTACTTATGCTGTAGTGGATTCACTAACAATAAAGGAAATGAAAAGAAAATTTATTTCCAGTCACAAATGATTTTGAAATATTAGGATAAAGAATAAAGAATTTAGAATAAAGAATAACAATAAAGAAAATGAAAAAAATGTATGTTAAGAACAACGAAACATATAGGAACCTCAGTGGCTCAGTGGTCTAAGGCGTGCCAATGTAATCCATTGCCTCTTGTTCGTTTCCAGTTACAGATACAGGCTACAAATGTTTTTCGGTATTTTTGTACTTGTTACTTGATTATTTTTAATCTTACTGACATAGTTAAAGTTTTTTTTAACATGCTTCTCTTGGTTTTTGAAGTTATGTTTGATACGTTCTCAATATATCTTCAAGCATGTTTTGTTTCAATGTGAGTGAAACACAGTCATCAAAGGTGTGATTAAACAGTAAAATTCATGACATTATGGCAAATGAAATGACACTTGTTTGTGGCGAGTAAAAATAGAACACTCTAGTTAGCATGACCAAAATGAATTTTAAATATTTAAAATTGGTTACAAGTAATAAAATTGCAACGGTACAAAATTCCCAACCTTTGCCTGCAATGCAAATGCTGAACGTTCTTTTTCAGTTTTTAAAAGATTTAAAAATTATTTAATAAATTCCTTATCTCAACTCCATTCAAGTCACTTTTCTATGATGTTTA
>JAFIDM010111241.1:0-10249 GCA_023159025.1 Thereuonema tuberculata | reverse complement strand
TTGTTCTTCCACTTGGTCGAATAACAGAAATACATTCCTGAGTGTTTCAAATGAAGAGGATGGAATTCCAAAATACAACCGAAGGAGAACCGGCTGTTGAATTTTCGTATTTGAACTAGAAATATTGTTTTTAGAAAACGAAAAGAATAAGTTTTGGTTAATGTCAATAACACTTCTACATCATGACTAAAAAATGGGATTTAAGATATAAGTTAAATAGATTCAAAATATTAAATTTATGAAAGTCTATATCATATGCCAAATAACATACAAAGGAATCTACATGATATACATTTTATACCTACACCATAGATGTAAAAGAAAGAACTTGGAGTTTACTTTCCTTAAATGTTTGGGATTTTTTTTTATGTCGTGAAAACGTAATTCACTCTGCCGTTAACACCTGAGAATTGATTAAATTCTCAAAATATTTAGGTTAATGTTCGAGATCCAATTTAACTTTCAAATACATGGACTCGTGAGACGTCAACAGAACTTCACTGTTTCTAGTCAATGAGAGTTAATTGGGTTCCTACCTTTTATTTTCACGTGAAGCGATGCAGAGAAATGTTCCAATAGAAAAGATAGAATGTCCTTGAATAGTAACGTTAAGTTTCAAGAAGATCCATTGCTTGGCTCCAAAATTAACATTAGTTTCTTATATAAACACTAATTATATTGATGTTTTTCTTTTGAGCCTAACCTTCCTTAAAAAGTCGAGTAAAAAAACGTTTACTGGGACTGAAATTCTAGTATTTATATCTTCAAAATTTTACTTTGATTTTAATTTAATCACATATAAAATATCAAATTTGAGATAAATATCGTTGAAATTGGCGTAAAATTAGATAACTTAGTCCCTCAGATAAAATTATTCTTTTATAAATAGAAATTCGAAATTGGCTTCTGGTATTCATTGGTTTAACAATAATTGTTAAAAAGTTCATAATATCCAATAATCTTATTTCTGAGTATTAGTTTCAGTGATTATTAATAGCTTAAATCTTTGAACGATCTCAGAAAGTAGAGAATACGTCAATCCGTATTCGAACAGAACCGAATGAAGGATTGAATCCTTGAAATATGTTTGATGTCTGTTTATATTTTCTTCATCTCTATCAAATGTGAATGCAATTTCTAATTGTTTTATTCTTGTACCTTGTTCATAGTCAATGACCTGCTCTTCCTTTTGACCCAAAGGAATCCACCTCCATTGAATTCCCTTGAACATATTGTATTCAAATGTGTTTGCTCTACATTCCAGCTGAAGATTTTTATCAGCGACCGGATCTTGCTTCAGAATTAAATTGAAATCAGATTGAAAATCTGCAAGAAAAGGAAGAACACCTATTAATATGATTTCAAAACCAAACAGACAACTCGTTAAACTTATTTAAAAGTACAACAGAATAAAAAATAACAACTTATAATTATAAATATTCAACTAAATATTCTTCATGATGACTATTATTCATTTGCCATAGGTTAAAATAATTCTGTTTTTTAGGTTTTTAGATAATTCTGTTGTTATTATTTTTCATTACTGTGACACCTGTTAAGTTGTTATGCATAAAAATAATTCTTCTTATTTGATTTTGTTCGTAGATCGATGAATGACAGTAGACATTGCTAATCATAGGAGAAAGTCGGATAATTCCTCAATAACTTCTTTTCACTTTAATACGGCTTTAATTCATCTTGTATATAGTAAGTTTTGAAAGCCTCTTAGTCGTCCTTTGGAGCAGTTTAAATAAAAAGATACCTGTTTGTTTAATATTTGGCGATGCTGCAATAAAAATGTACCACCTTTGTAAGGGAAGAGGTGTCCATGTTTCGGAAGATTAATAATACATTCCTAATAGTTTTTCTGCAGATTATACAAATCTTTTATTTGAGAAAACAAAAAACTGGAAGTCAATCATTAAGAGCTTAAATTCAGAACCTAATGAGTTGTCACTTTAATTTGAACGCTGCTGTTCTTCAGATTAGACGCAACCCTTTGAAAATTGGGAATCAAATTTCCTTACACTGGACTATTTTTGGTGTAACAAAGGAATTGTCCCGTTACTATTGTTGAAACATCAATATTTATTTAAGATGCATTTTAGGAATTGCTATTTCATTTTAATTCATATAATGAATAATATTAAAAAAATGAAAAATCAATGCAAATAAGTTTGATACAAATTGTAAAAAAAATGTACAGCAAGAAACTGCTTCCACAATGGACCCGAAAACAAGTGACCCCGTACGTATCACTTTCGGTCACTTCCATTGAGACAGACCGGGAAAGACTCATATTTTTCCCTGCCACTACAAAGCATGAGGATTCCAATAAGGTATGAAGCATATTTTTCCAACTTGTAGTTTTGACTGCAGATAGATAGAATGAATGTAACAGTTCTTCGCCTTCACACTTTCAAATTCAGAAACCTCGTCTATGAAGTCGCCAAAAAAAAAAAGCATAAAATTTTTTTTAAAAAAAAAAATAAAATTTGTAAAGATTTCTACAGAAAACTTCCTCTCAGCTTTTTATGTTAGGCCATTTTTGTCTGTTTTTTATATTTTTTGGCTAATACTATTTTTTTGTATTATATTTTAATGAACATTGACAAACCAAAGAATCACTGAAAAGTTTCTTCTGGGAGACAATTTTGATAATAATAATTGTCCTGGTTCGCACAATATTTTGGATTAATGTGATGGTTTTTCAAATATCACATATAAAGTATAAACCAATTGTTCTTACCATTCACAATTACTAAAGATTCTCTCATTTCACTGAACTCTTTGGTTTCTTCGGTCACTCTGCAATTGTAGATACCTGATTTCGTTGCTGTAAATGACAAAATACTTTGTTTGATTCCATCTTTAGTTACTGGAGACAGAATATTTTCCTTAATTTCTTGATACTCTTCACGACAGTCGTCTCTGTCACATGGACTCCAGAACCACAAAACCTTAATTGAAGGCACATCTTCGTAAGTACAAGTAATATTGTATTTGTTACCAAAAACGTAGTAATCCCGTACAGGAGAAATGCTAATTATAACACCTGCAATAAAAGTAGGGATACAGTTAAAAAACAACAGATTAACTCAACCAGTAACTAATAATGTTTACCATGAACAGAAAGTAATATACAATTTTGAATTTTTATTTTCATGAACTTACCTGTGACACGCATTTCCATTTTTATCAATAGCGATAGAAGTAAAATAATGTGATATATAAATAAAGTAACTAATAGCAATCAATCAGAGCAATCTCAGCAAGTCTAAAATTTCAACTATAAATTTTTCTTTAACTTAATTTAATATTCAGCTTTTACTAAACACTACGTAAGAAAAGATGACTACAGTCCATAGACACAGGAATTATATAGGAAATTGACCTCTCCCCTTTTATTTGTGGAAAAAGATCTTACATGATCACAAAAACTTTGCAGAATAGCTTTGCAGAACAAAAAGAACTTTAATTCTTAACTTTAAAGGTATTTCTAGAATTCTAATGCAGATTTCTCGAGCAACAACTAAATAAAATTCAGGAAGAAGAAATCAATTGAAGTTAAGAAATTCAATAACAGAAGAATCAAGTGAAGAAGAAAGAAGAAGAAATCTACGAAATATAAAATGTACTGTACAACATACCGTACAAACATGCACTATATGGCCAAAAGTATCCGGACACCCTTCCGACAAAGTGGATTGGGCAGATCAGGAGGTTTTATGCATCATCGGACGTTATGAAAGCGTTGGTGGGGGCTTGGGCGGTTATAAATCTGCGTTCCCGATAAAAAGAGCAAATCTTGCGAGCTCAGTGACTTCAAACGTGGAGTGCTAATCGGATGCCACCGTTGTAGGAAATCAAATCAGCTCAACGCCATTGCACTGTGGGGAGTGAAAAAATGTTCTGTGTAATGATGAATCTCGCTTCACGAGCTGGCAGTCTGATGCACGCATGTGGTTTGGCGGATGCCCGGCGACGCATCTTATCCGACTGCATTGTGCCAACTGTCAAGTTCGGTGGCGGCAGCATAATGGTGTGGGGTTGTTTTTCACCCCATTAGTTCCTGTGACGAGTAACATGAACTCTGCGATGTATTGGGCCATTCTGGACAACGCTGCCTCGTGCCAATTGCAGGCGAAATATATTTTTATTAGTAAAATAGCCTGTTAACAAAAAAAAAAAAACAAGAATAAATAAATAAAAACTATTAAAGGAAGGTCACCAAAAGCATTACAGTGTTATTTTATATTGCTCTGGCTAATCATTAATTCAAATTGAGGACAACTACACTCCTCAAAAGGTTATTGGTTTTCGCCGGTTTGCTTCCACAGCGCTATAAAGACTTAGTAAAATACAGTGTTTTTTGTATGAATTATCTATGACTGTGATGAACTGTATATAATGTCCGACCACCAGCAGATGAGACTTGGCCACGCCTACGTCACGTGGTACGCAATGGTTCTATAAATCCATTTGAGGGGTAGATTTTTTTTTCTATTTTCAGTGCAAATCGTTTCTTGTTTATAACAGAGAAATTATATCAGAGGAACTGTTTCTTATTTATTTAAATTATGAAAAATCATAATTGTACAAAATTATATTAATTAATGTAAGTAACAAATATATACACTTCATGATAATAATGTTTTATTTAACAATTAATTGTTGACAGTTAAAAAAAAAACACCTTGTTTACAAAACAATCCCGTAAAATACCTCAAAACATTTACAAATATACAAATTAAGACCATTGGCATTCGCACTTTTCCTAAAAATCGAAATAGGTTGGCAATATTATTATTGATATTCATTTTATTATTATTATTTCTACTATTGGTCAATCTATTTCTATTTTTAGTAAAAGTGCGAATGCCAATGGTCTTAATTTTGATAATTTAAATAAATAAGAAACAGTATAAATATAACAGTTCTTAAACAGCAAATCAGTTTTCTATATCGTTCCTGTTAAAATTTAACATAGTTATTATTATATATAAGAAAAGTAGATATATAAGTCGTATTTCATATCATCAATTCCTCTGTTATAATAAAAGAAACGATTTGCACTGAAAATAGAAAAAAAATTTTACCCCTAAAATGGATTTATAGAACCGTCGCGTACCATGTGACGTTGGCATGGCCAAGTCTCATCTGCTGGTGGTCGGACAATACCTAGTCTATAGCTTTATATTACTAGTCTATTATTACCTAGCGAACTATTATTCCACATCGGATCTACAAAGTGGTGAATTCATTGACCAATTCAAGATGTCTGAATCCCGAGATAGTGCATACATAGCTCCTTTTAATTTTTAATTTTTGAAGACATAGTTCCGGTCTTTAACGGAAGAAATTATCCAATATGGCGTTTTGGTTGCGAAACAAACTATTAAAGGAAGGTTTGTGGAAAGCAGCAAATCTATTGTAAGTTTTGTTTTTTAAAAACTAAAGTACTCATCACACGAGTTTCGGATAAAGGTTTTCGATTACAAGATACTATATACAAATATTTTAGGAAAATTTTATGGCCATTTGTGATGGATTATCATAAACCTGAAAAAAAATACAACGGTATAAAAGGTTGAGGTTTCGCTTTTGGTGCCCTTCCTTAAATAGTTTTTATTTATTTATTCTTGTTTTTTTTTATTAACAGGCTCTCCTACTATCTTTGGCATCAGAGGAGATATTCAAACTTATTATAAGCCTGGAACCATTTGATTTCCAGATCTTTAATAATAATAAGTCTGAATACAATAAGTCTCCTCTCCTCCTGAAATCATGTGGAACTTCAGTGAATGCCTTAGTGATATTAAAGGTCTTTTCAACCTGTTCTAGTCCATGGAATTAATGAAGAAATTATTTCGAATCACTTAAAAATCAGTGAATATTCAGTGCAAAGGAATCTAGCATATAAAGCTGACAAATCAGTCATCTATCAGTGCTAGGCCAATAATAAGAGTTATAAACAACACAGGGTAATCGTTTCAGGTAACCAGGGTATTAATTTTTAAGTTAAATGATTTCCTCAAAATATATTTCGCCTGCAATTGGCACAAGGCAGCGTTGTCCAGTATGGCCCTCGCAGAGATAATGTTACCCGTCAAAGGAACTAAGGGTCCCAGTCTGAACCATGAAAAACACCCCACACCAATATGCTGCCGCCACCGAACTTAACACTTGGCACAATGCAGTCAGATAAGATGCGTCGCCGGGCATCCGCCAAACCACATGCGTGCATCAGACTGCAAGATCGTGAAGCGAGATTCATCACTACACAGAACATTTTTTCACTCCCCACAGTGCAATGGAGGTGAGCTCAGCGCCATTGCATCCAACATTTCGCATTGACGGCGGAGATGTTCGGCTTGTAAGCGGCCGCACGGCTGTGGAAACCCAAGTAGTTTGGCTCTCGGCGAACAGTTCTGCCACTAGTAACAACATGTTGGAAATCGGTCGTCATCACTATTAACGGAGACTTGCGATTTTGCTTCCCTACTCTCTTCAGGGTTGACGGCTATGGTTAGTCACTTTTCTCGGTCTATCACTTCGTGCAGCTGTCGTTTCACTGCCTCGACGTCTCCATTTTACAATTACATCACTCACAATTGATTTTGGCATGTGCAGCATGTCCGCAATTTCACGAACCGATTTCCTACAAAGGTGGCATCCGGTTCACGTTCGCAATAGTTATGCAAGTCACTGGGCTCGCAAGACTTACTCATTTTATCGGGAACGCAGAATTATAAGCGCCCAAGCCCCCACCAATGCTTTTATAACGTCCGACCATGCATCAAACCTCTTGATCCGCCTGATCCACTTCGTCGGAAGGGTGTCCGGATACTTTTGTCCATATAGTGAATGTTTGTACGGAATGTTGTACAGTAGGCTACATTGAATATTTCGTTGATTTCTTCTTCTTTCTTCTTTATTTGATTCTTCTATTATTGAATTTCTTAACTTCAGTTGATTTATTTAGTTGTTGCTCGAGAAATCTGCTTTGGAATTCCAGAAATATCTTTAAGGTTAAGAATTAAAGTTGTTTCTGTAGATCTGATTCCGTTTTCCTGCCTTTTTATTATCCACAAACAAATGTCGAAAACGTCAAGTACATTTTTTGTCCTTCGTAGAGAATTAGTCAAAAAACTCTGATGACGTTTTTTAAAAGTTTTTCATGACAATTGTAATATATTTTACGTCAAAATTAAACAATTTTTTAAAAAAATCAATCAAAATTTGAGGAAAGTTGCAATGAAAAAAAGTAAAACTTACATTAGAACTTCACTGATTTAAAAGTAAATGACTGTTAAAACATCACAAGACAGACACATCCCTGCAATCATCATCCAAATGGGACGTAGTGAAATCCGACACTCGCCCGTCTTACTCTCCATGACAGAAACCTTGTACCCATTTGACAAAGAATTAGATGAATTGCAGGAACAATTTGGAATAAACAGAGAAAATTCCGATCACCGCTGGGAATTGAATGCGAATCTCGAATGGTAAAACAAACGTCTTACTTATCTCTTGGAGTCAATGATGAATGTCCTACTAATTGAACATGAATTGAATATAGCAAATATAACAGGTCTTTGTAGAATGTAAGGTAACGGACGATTGACACTTGTTCCCTTCATCTGAAACTAAATATGTTAGGACATTAATCTGAAATAATAATGGTTAAAACAAATGGCGCTTTTAGAAATTAACTTATTTGATTTACATTAATTTTTATTTCTCAATAAATAGATCCCTAACTTTTCATGTTATTTACATATCTATATATCCTAAATATCAACAAATACGCTCGTAAATCATTAACTCTTCATTTTATTAACATATATTCTGTTGAAGAGACAATGTTATCATGTGTTTTCATAAGATGTTGTTGTTATTATTATATTATGAAAATGAATTTGTAATGGAAACCACACATGAGAAAGATTAGCAAAAAGGCTATACTTGAAATATTGTACTTATCAAAGAAGAAGAATATATTACCTTTAATTTCTATTTCAGACACTCAGTTTAGAGAAGAATCTAAAGGAACTGAAGATGTATATTTGTACGTGATTCCCTGTTTATTAGCAGTCATTTTGTTAGCTGTTGCTATTTACTTTTTAAGCAAAAAAGGATGGAAAAAAAGAGTTCGTAAAGACAACGTAAGACACCTTCTGAATGTTTGTTCAGTATTCATTATAAATACATTGATTTCATCTTAACTAATTTATTTTATAAAATGGTATCTACGGAAGGCACAAAGAACCAAAATACACACACACAAAGTCTTTTTGGTTCCTTCTGCCTTCCGTAGTTACCATTTTGTTGAATTATTAGGCACGTAAAATTTGTTATGATTTATTTTACGTTTCCATTTTATTATGTTTTTGTAGATCATAAAATCTACGTATTTTTTTAAAAGGAAGAAACAGACCGTCCCAAACTCCCTCCGATGAAAACTCAGAAATTTTTTATTTCTGTATCATTTCTGTATACTTAATATTAATTTCTGACACTTTAAATCTTTTGTTTATACACTGCTGTTTCTAAAAAATGCACCACCATGAAGGAATCATCAGAATTAAATGAAATTTGCAGCAAATATCAATTATAGGATATTATGCAAAATAGTAAAGTTTCAGAGCCACCGCGCATGCGTGGCGTGCCAGAACTGATGCGTCTCAGAACTGATGCTGGCTTGTAGCATTATTCATTAACTATTGTAAACGTTCCGCTACAGCCCTCTATTTATACGCTTTCAGCATCAGTTCTGAGGGCGCTGCGCACGCCACGCATGCGCGGTGGCTCTGAAACTTTACTATTTTGCATAACATCCTATAATTGACATTTGCTGCAAATTTCATTTAATTCTGATGATTCCTTCATGGTGGTGCATTTTTTACAAACAACAGTATATTAAACCAGGGTTGGATTCAGTCTTGGTATTTTACATTCAAATTCCTTTGTGCCTGACGGTTTCGTAGGCCAGGATTTGAAATTTTGTCTGTTTTGGTTTCTTTCTTAAATGTGTTTTCTTTTGGAGGGGAGCCACAGTCGGAAGCGGGTGTGGTTTTTCGTTGTCACTTTTGTACTATCTGAGCATTTCATCTTGTGAGTGGATTGGCTGATGAGTCCCTAAAAAGGACGAAACAGGCCGCCCCAAACTCTCACCGATGAAAGTTCAGATATATTTTTTATTTTCTCTATCATTTTTCTGAGCTTTGTAAGGAAACTTGAGTGCAAGGACATCGACTCAAACTGAAATGCAATGGTGAACCTTCAATATTCGCAAATTTTTGATCCTTTGAAAACTGCAAGTAATGAAATAACAAAGAACCATTCCTGTTCACGTGACACTCAGAACATTCCGGATGAATGTATTTTGTAAAATGTGTGAGGAAAGCAGTAATATAGTAACAAAAGCGTTCATTTCATTACAAATACAAGGCCAAAATTGAGGTGCATTTAGCATTTATTGCCAGTAATATATGGTGTTGCCTCATCGAGCTCTGATAACAGCTTCCATTCGGCTTCTCATTGATCTTATAAAATTCATGACCTCATATTGCTTATCTTTCTCTAATGCCCTCTTAATCTGCTCGATTATTTCTACCATGACGAAACAATCGTTCTACCATGACGAAGCAATTTTGATTGATTTTTTTTAAATTTTTTAATTTTGACGTAAAATATATTACAGTTGCCATGAAAAACTTTTCACAAAAAGGACATTAGAATTTTTTTGACTAATTCTCTAAGAAGGAAAAAAAAAATACGTTTCCAATATTTGTTTGTGGATAATAAAAGGCAGGAAAACGGAATCATATGTACAGAAAGCTTAGTAACATACCAGAATATTGAAAGACTAAAAGAACCGAATAAGTTAAAGAACAAGGACTGAATTGTTTGTAACTAGTAACAAATTTTCAACAGTAATCAACACAATTTATAATTTTCATTGGGAGAATACTATGTTTAATCGTGGATGCTAACGATTTTCTTTCGGGAAGAGAAGAGTCTGGTTTTTTTTTTCTAATCATAAATAATTTTGAATATTTTTTTAGGTTATTTTTAGAGAGATTCAAGCCCCATCCCTCCCTCAAGGCCACATAAATACATCACTGATCTATAATGCACTGATATCAGTTCACTTACCTGTGACACGTATTTCCATTTCTCTTTTCACTAGTTGATTGTTCTTCCACTTGGTCGAATAACAGAAATACATTCCTGAGTGTTT
>JAFIDM010111236.1:0-10256 GCA_023159025.1 Thereuonema tuberculata | reverse complement strand
GTCGGCGTCTTTTTATTCATCATTCAAATGCACACGTTAAAATTTAAGAAAAAAAAATATCGTAAATAAAAGAAACATTTTAAAATATTCATTGCAACAATAATACACTTTAATACAATAATACACTTTAATAAATGCATATTAAAAACATTTGTAACATTTTATATTGTAATTATGCTTACATGCCTATTAATTATTATTTAAATGAGTATTTTTGCATTGAGTGAATATTTTATTTGTCAACAAGAATATCATTGCATCATTGTCAACAAGAAAAAGTTCAGTAACTTAGCTCAAATTTATCAGTAACTTAGCTCAAAATTTATAGGATTATGGAAGAACTGAAGTAAGTAACTTTAATTAATTTATTCGCAGCGAAGCTGTATTTGACGGAAGTTATCCTTCAAGGACTATGTCAAATTATTTTGATACTACAGCAGTAATAAGTTAAGACTACTGAGATATCAATCATTTGTTGAAGATTAAGCTTAGGCTTAACCTACCCGATGCCCGGGATATACACTCAAAGCCAAAAATACGCTCTATTCGCATATACTGTACAGACACATCAAAAAGCAAGGAAATTTCTGTTTCTTTTTATGTTTCCCTCATTTTCTGCTTGTAAAATGACACTTAATATTTTCGGATTTTAATATTAAATATTAATATTATTGAATAGTACAGAATTTTTGTTTTTTTTCGTATTTTTTGCCGCTCCCTAAAGTTGCCGCCCTGCGCTATAGCCCTTTTAGCTCTCGTGTAAAGACGCCTCTGAACCTGTATTATTGTTTTTGTTATTATTATTATTACTATTATTATTATTATTTTTATTATTATCATATATGTATATATTTGTTTAGCCAAATTTTTCATTTATTGTGGGGAGGGGGGAGGGCTTTTTGAGGATCCTGGTTCAGCTGCACCATTTACACTTATGATTTTGAAGTTTTTTATTTGTTTAATTTTTCAGGAAAAGGGGACTTAAAAAACCCCAAACCATTTTATTAATAGCAGAAGTTTGGTAACGTGGGGGGTTGTTAGCTCCCCAAAATAACTATTCCTAAGTTGTTCGGGTCCCTGAACACCATGGTGAAATCCGTTTGTCGATTCTGCCTTCGACGGAAGTTGTTATGGTTGCATAGACACACACGGATGGACGAATAGTACAAACGCAATAGCCACCGATTTTCATCGCTATTACAATAGCTCCCAAACGGGTCACTAAAATTTGAAGCAGTGACAGTAGTTTCAGTCAATAAAATATCACACATTCGCTTTTCGTGATTGTTTATTATTTGCCTTTTTAACATATGCTATTACAGTGGAAACTCGATTAACCGTCACTCTGTTATCCGTCATCGATCGCAAAACCTACTTCTCCTTAAAATACGGGACATTGCCCCGAAAAAAAGCTCGAGCGTCGAAGAAACAGAAGAAGATGACTGATTACAGCTTCAACATATAAACCTTATTATCTAGTAGACCTACTGTTCTATTATTATTATTATTATTATTATTATTTGTTTGGTGTTTGACGATATCTATTTGTTACCGATAGATTTTTTTTTGTACTAATTTATTGTTTGCCTTTCGTCCCAAACCAGCATTGAAATTTGTTACTGTAAATGTTTATTGCGAAATTTCTGTTATCTGTCTATTAACCGTCACAGTCCCGGTCCCGAAAGTGACGGTTAATCGAGTTTCCACTGTATTACAGCCCGATAAGGTCATTTAATTAAATTGGGATTTATTGAAAATCTTTCTCTTTTTTTCTATTCAAAAATAAAAATCGGAATTTCTTTTCAAGAAAATATTCGTAAAATTCTACGACTTGCCTAAATGCTTAATGTATTATATTGTATACGTTAGTGATGACGGATATTTCACGGACTGTGATTTTTTTTGTCATCACTGATTAGAAAATCCCAGTTTCTAACAGTTACAACGGAACTGACTGTGATTTCCTGAAACAGTGAAGACATTAGCGGAATTATGATGAAACGATTATATTTGAGAAAACATGATATCTATAGAAAAGAACCGAACTTACTTCCTTTAATATTAATATTTTAAAGACAACAACGAATATTTTGTGTAAAAAACTAAAGAAAAAGCAAATATAGCTCATCTCTTATAAGAAATATATAGAATCATTTTGAATTGGAAAACAATGCCAATTGAGTTAACTGTGACTGTGATTGAAAGTGTGGTGTGACTTCAAGACTGCACACACTCTCTTCGTGGCACAGGAGAGTATTCGACCTCAAAATTCGGTCAAAAGTAAAAAAAAAAATAAATAAATTTAATAATAGACACTCAATTTGCATTGTTTGCACACCTCACTAAACGAGCTAGGATAAATCGGTTCCAAATAAGGCCTGAAACCGCCCGCTAGAGGCGCAGGTAGTCGGAATCTAGTCGATGTTGAATGCGCACGCGTCTCTGAATTCGATACGCCCTGCATTGCAGCAACTTTACAGTTTGTGTTTTCAGTAGTTTGTAATGAGTTTTGGAAAGTTTTTTCAATGGATACCGAAGCTCAGGGTTTGTAGTTAATTGCGATATTAAAATATGTCTGTTTTTCTTGATGATTATTTATTTTTGAAATGAAAATGACTTATACTAAATACAGTGCAACTTGGATAATTCGAAGCTGAAGGGACCACTACAAAACTTCGAATTATCCAAGACTTGAATTAAACAAGTTACATCTTTTAATTTTAATTCCAGGTCCACTGAATGCTTGAAAAGATCATTCTGTCAATAAGTAAATATTTATTCAGAAAGATCATGGTATGAAAGACTTAAACACTATATGTATGTAAACAAAATAAGATTTATATTATGTAAGCTACAGTACATATTACATTCAATACAGAAAATTATACACCCGTGCAGCTAAATCGACTCACCCTTTCAGAGCGCACAAAAAAGCGTATATTTTTTAAATGGCTTAACCGATTTTCAAAAAACTTTATTTTTTGAAAGCCTAATGCTTTTACTTTACAATGATACCATTATCATTAAAATCAGTACAATATTTTCCAAATGAATGTGATCTGAACGAAAGCGTAGCAAAATGCAGTCTGAACGGAAACCACCAACTCCGTTATAAAATCCCTTATAAAATCCCCCGTGGACCGATATTTCTTATCAGTCGCTTATCAGACATTCGTCTGTACACATCTCTGCAAGTTTAATTCATTGTTTTCACAAACCCATGGATACTATGCCAGAAGACGCCACACAAGTTGTTGCTTTGTTGCAAGCAGGCCACAGTCAACGAGAAGTCGCTCGTCAACTAAACTTGAGCCAATCTGCTGTCTCAAGTGTATTCAGAAGGTTTCAGGAAACTTGTACCTTCACTCGGAGACCACATACTGGACGGCGCCGATTCACATCTGAGAGGGACGATCGCTTTATCATTTCCACTTCACTGCTAAATCGCCATCTCACGGGCGTTGATCTGCAACAGGAGCTGAGACAAGTTCGTGGAGTAGCTGTTAGTCAGTGGACAGTCAGAAGACGCTTGAAGGAAGCCAACCTTACTCCAAGACGGCCCGCTAGAGGCCCAAAATTGACCGTAAGTCACCGCACAGCATGACTCGAATTTGCTCGGGAACACGTCAATTGGAGCATCGAGCAATGGCGGTCCGTCCTATTCCCTGATGAGAGCAGAATGTGTCTCCATGGTAATGATAGGAGAGGCCGGGTCTACCGGCGTCCAGGAGAGCGATTTTCACAGTGCTGGTTTGCTAAAAAAGTCTCGTACGGCGGCGGTTCCTGCATGATGAGGGCTGGCATATCTCTTGAGGGAAAAACAGAACTTGTTTTCATACCTGGTGGAGGCCGGAGGGGGGGGTCTGACTGCTCGACGATACATTGAGGACATTCTCCTGGATCATGTTGTGCCCTACGCAGGATATATCGGGGAAGACTTCATGTTGGTGCATGACAATGCCCGGTGTCATTCAGCAGGAAACACTCGGCAATTCATGGAGGAGGTTGGTCTCGAGACGATGGAGTGGCCAGCCCTCAGTTCCGACATGAATCCGATTGAGCATTTGTGGGACGAGCTCAAACGGAGGGTCCGAGCCAGAAATCCGGCACCGTCTAATAAAAACGAGCTCAAGATTGCGCTGCAGGAGGAATGGAATGGATCCCCCATGACTTTGTCAAAATCTTAATAGGGTCTATGAGGAACCGCATGCAAGCCGTCGAACAGGCAAGGGGAGGCAATACCAAGTATTGATTAATAAAAGTTTCCTTTTTTGCTTGAATTTTTTGTTGTAATTTGATTTTAAGTATCCCCAATTTTTTTTCCTAAGCATGCATTTTGCTTGCGATTTTATTCGAAATGCATTGTAAAATAAAATATTGTACAGATTTTAATGATACTGGTGTCATTGTACAGTAAAAACATTAGGCTTTCAAAAAAAAAGTTTTTTGAAAATCGGTTAAGCCATTTAAAAAATATACGCCTTTTTGTGCGCTCTGAAGGGGTGAGTCGATTTAGCTGCACGAAAGTGTAGTTTTTCAAAAAATTGTGCAATGTCTGATTATTTTGTAGAATTCAGTCGCTTAAGGTTAGCAAAATCATCAAGCATGTTTAGGAAAACAGCTTCACTTATGTTGGTTTATCCTTCATTGTACCGACGAAATTCGGCGCTATCCCGTACTCGTTGGCGAGTTGGCATTTCTTCTTCATACCCTTTTTCACCTCGCGAATGACGGCGACCTTTTCAGCGAACGTTAAATTCTTGTACACGCGTGGTTTACTGAAATACATGGTGACACTGATAGCAGGAAGCGCGAATGGCGTCTGAAGCGTCACGTGTCGAACGGTGGCGGGAAGGGGATTTCAGTTGTCACGTGTCGAATTTCTTAACGATGAAACGCCGAAAAGTCGTTAAGGTTCGAAATTTTTTATAAAAAACTTCTAATTAAGGAAGTTGAACTTCGAATTATCCACGATTTTTTAACATTGATTTAATAAGAAATTCAAGGGACTAAAAGAAATCTTCGAATTAACCACGATTTCGAATTAAAGACGTTCGAATTATCCAAGTTGCACTACATTAATATTTTTGACTAAATTGTTTACAAAAAAGATGTGTTTGTAATAATTTCGGGCATGATCGGGCAGACATTTTTTTTTTTTTTTTTGCAGTTAAGTATACATTGTAGTTTAGCTATCCAAATATAAATATGTCACTCATCTTGCCACCATACGCTGCCAGTGTTAGTCAACGAAAATCAGGAAACATCGAAGCATCGAAAATAATAAAGGAAGTCACTGGAACTCCCACAAGGGCCGAAAAGTTTAAAAAAGCGCTTTGTGGGGTTCAAAACGTGCCTGATTTTCTTTAATTCACTATTTAAAGAAGCAAAAAAGAATTGCTATCCGAGGGAAAAGTCTCTGCGTGTAACCGAAACTTCTGCAGAAGTTCACCTCCAAGACTTATTAACTCACACAGCTTCAAGACTATGGAAATATCTATAGGATGTATTTGAAACCTGTACTTCAATAGAATTATATAATGTGGAACTTATAACGAAATGGGGCTGCGATGGTAGTCAACCGACTCGACTCCAGCAAAATTTTCAAGACGATTCAGGAGCTGATGATTCAAATATATTCCAAAGTTCATTGGTTTCTGTAAGATTACAATGTAATATTGGAGATCAAAAGAAAATTTTGTGGAGAACCCACGCCATCATCATTGCGATTTTGTCGTCCAATTCAGATAAGATTCCTACATGAAACTGCTGATATTAAAAAAGTAAAACAATTGACAAAATTCGAGTTATCGTATTCGAATGGAGGAGTGATGTATGTTCTGCACACCTTGGTTCCGACTATGGTAGATGCAAAGGTATGCAATGCGATCACAAATACAACCTCTGCTACGAGATGTTATATATGTGGAAAAACATCATAAGATTTCAAGGATTTTAAAGTGAAAAACCCAAAACCCATGAATTGGGTGAGAGAGACAGTAAACAAATTGGTAAGAAGATGGTTGATTCTGCCACACAGACTCAAGGGTGTTATTGTTTCCGCTGTGGGCGTTTCGGAGTGTACACTTCCAGGTGTGTCTGTGCTGTAGCTAACGAAACATCGTGCAAATTTGCAGTTTTATGCACGCTGAATAAAAACTCACGTATGGAACCATCACATTGGCCAGTGAACTTAATATCACCAAACAACATTAGCCTGTCTTTAAAAGACAAGGCTTTCTTAAACGTCGAGTGAGAACATGTGAAACTTTCTCTTATTATTGAATAGATGATGTAATTTGCTTGCTAGATCTTTAGAATTTTTGATCAATACATCCTCCCTAAGAAGCTTAAATTTGGAAGTTATCCTGTTCACAAATCTAGCCAATTTATGCAAAGGACTGCCGTACACGTTGATTACTGGCCTAATTAGAGAGTCTTTTCTGTGGATCTTTATGCGACCTTCCAATCTTGGGGTCTGACACGAGTCTTTCAATAAGTCTTCTTTCTGCGAATAACTAATAAAGCTATTCTCTAATAGAGTTTTGGAAACTTCCTTTAAATTGCAATATAGACTAATCGTGGGATTTTCAATTTTCCTCAATCAAGCTATCCAATTTATCGATGAATTGAGTCTTATTCATTATAGCTAAATGGTTGCCTTTGTCAGACCTGGACACGTGGATCTTCTTATCATTCCCAATGTTCTGTAATATGTTTATTTCTTCTGGCATTAAGTTTAACTTAGTTTTTTCTTTAATTTTCAATTTTCAGTTTGTTGAGATCACTGATAAAGTTGGATTTTGATTCACCATGTAATTTCTCTGACGCAGCTTGTAACTTGGCAACCGTCTTAATGTCAAACAAATCGACCTTGTCATACACAAAGTCAAGTCCTTTGTTCAATAATTCCAGTTCCTTCTTATTCGATTTCCGGCCACTTAATTTAATGACATAAATTTGATATTCCTATTTGATTATTATTTATGCTTAATTTCTTCTCCCTTTCCCTACGTTTAATTTCCAAGTATTTATCATGGTTCCAGTTCATGATTCTTGTTGACGTTATTAAATTATTTACCTCCAGTGGAAGAATTTAATTAGTTGTAGTTAATTTAATCAAATGGAAATAATTAATGCTTGAAAAGAAATTTATTATTTATTTATTTTTTCTCCAATGAAGTGAAAATCGTTTGAATAGATTTAAATATTTAAATTAATCTCATTACGTAGCATAAAGCAACACGTGATGATTTGACGAGTTGACGAGACAGTTGAATTGCAGTGAGTTACTTGGACTGTAAGCTAAGAGACGGTTAGCAATGAGGCTGACCGATCTACGTATCAGAATGGATACGATTAACACAGATAGTGTTATGCAGAGTAACGTCAAACTCTGTGAATTGTATTTCTGAGAATTAATCCAAATAGACGAATCCGGAAATAACTAGAATTTGTTTCGAAGGGATTTCGTATTAAGTGAAAAAATAAGAGTTTAATAATTAAACCATTTCAGTAAGACGAGTTCACTTTGTATTAAGGAGACAACGGAAAGATACCCGTTAAATTGGAAGAGCCAATGTTCCGGTATAATTATTACAGTAAGGAAACTGTGAGTATTAATATTGGATTTAATTAAGAAGCAAGAAGTTATAGTTGAAGATAGTTCAATCGAAGGACATTAGTAGCGATTAAATTATATCGCGAGAAAGAAGACAACTTTAGTTCGTGAAGTTGGATTAACCCAAAGTATCGAAGTCAGTAAGGGGTGAAGAGAAGAAATTGTGTCAGTTCGAGAACATTCTATTGCAAGTCGCAATATTGAGAAGTGGAAAGTTTCACGATAGTTAATACGATTATTATCCTAAAGTTAAGGTGTATTGAAGTTTCGAATATAATTAGAAGCAAGAGAAAAGTACGAACATTAAATCTAAGAAGACAACAGAAGAACAGTTCCATTATTAAAAAGGGGACATTCATTAAGGAGAGCTATTGTCAGCTTAGACGGACTTACATAGAAGAAACCAATCCTGTTATTGAAGAAAACTTTATTCTCGAAAAGCCGTGAAGGAAGAATTATTATTTATCCCTAATTCAAGATTAGAATTATTGAGGAATTAAGACTATTACCTAACCGGGTATAGCAATAGGAAAGGAAAGAAGTTTGTGATTAATTTTCCCGCAAATGAAAATCTTAACTTCAAGATAGGAAGCAAGTCAAGTCAACGGAGAAGTCAACCGTGACGTAAAGTACCATTGGAATATTAAGTAAGTGATTAATAAATCCAGTGCATTTCCAAAAGTGTTTAAGAGTGTTAATTAAGTGCCAACTTCAAGTAGTGGAAGTTAAGTGTGATAAGTGCTTTTATCAAAACAACGGATCGTGATTACAGTTCCGCAAGGTGAAAGGCTTATGAAGACTACATTCTGTAAGTAATTTACTATATTTACTTTTGGTGGGATTAAAGAGAAGAATTTCAAGCAAAGGAAATTTAGCTCCGTGGGAGTCAATTGAAAGGAATTCAATTAAATAATAGATTTGTCAATGAGGGCAAATAAATAGTTTTATTAAATTACTATGAGTGGAATAATTTTGTAGTAGATAACTTTGAGTATAACCATACTACAATTAAATAGATACAGGAAGTGTTTAATTCACACATAGGTGGAAAAGTCAGTTATTAATTACTGTTAAGTAAAATGATAGAATTTACGGAAGGAAGTGAATTCAATTAATCATACAAGTGACTAAGCAATAAACTTATTAGAGGAGTATAACTTACCTATACATACAGGTGAAAAGGCTTATCGAATAGTAGAAAGCTAATTAATTATTAATTATCACATAAGTGAGAAGCTATAATTGTAATTGTAAATCATATACAGTTGTTATTATTAAATGGCTCAGTATTACAAGTAATGATATGTTATAAGAGAATATTGTTATGATAATGATAGTGGGAATAACATGTTCTAATAATATTGTAGTAAGACAGATAATATTATTCTAGTGTTGATATATTATCACAGTGTTAAGTAGATAAGGATATTATTGTAGATAACTATTAAGTTAGATCTCAGTAAATGAGTGTATATCCTATCAAGTGTGTGAAACATAGAGGATAGTAGAACTGTTTAAATTTAGTAGAACTTTAATTACTATTGTAAATATTGAAACAAAGTTGTTATATGTTTCAGCAATTAAAAGTTTTTAAAATTTTCATGATCCTTGCTATACTATTTTGATACGCTTTGCTATCACAGTATGCGTTCTGTATCAATATCGCATCAATTCTCACATCATTTGATAAATTTCTTTTCAAACCTTTATTTATTATTCCTTCCTGGTTAAGTAGTACACGAATGAGATCCTTTCAGTTGGGCTTTAACCAGTTCTTTTTCTGTTTCTTTCTTTATAACATACGTCTTCTTATTTCTGCTTGTTATTATTGGATACAATGTATTTTTTTTAATATAAATCATATGTTTTCAGTTATTTGTTATATATAACATGTTGTATTGTTGTTAAATGTGAATCCTATTGTATATCATTTTTCAGTTATAGGCTCGAAAAAGGAATTGACGTAATAAATTCCGAAAATTGGCCATTATTTTTGATGTCGTATTTTCTTATATGTTGATAAGGTAGGAAGAAGTTATTTATGAATACAATGATTAAAGTTGGTCAGTTACATTCTAAACACATATATCCGTTTTGTTTTCCGTTTTTTGCATCTTTTTGTGTCTCCTTTTAGATCTATTAATGGCCTGCTACAGCATCTTGAAGAACTTGCTAACATCTCTTTAATAATATTCCAATTTCCGTTGAAAATGACATGGTAGAACAAAACCATGAAACAAATAAATATTTTTAGAACGCATAAATGTTTTATTGAATTTCAAAGTTAATAATATTTGCTACAAGTTTTAATAAGGAATTTTAAAGTTTTAACAGGTCATTCAGATTGCGAAATATTAACTTGAAGGCATCGGAAAGAGACGCTTAACAATTCCGTCAGCATTATCTAAAAATCAATAATTTTTTAGTTATTTATGTTTCTTCGATAAATTGTCAGAAACTTACTTTTATCTGATACATACCTTAACTAGTGATATGTCAGCCTGGTTCACGTTTACAGTTATTAGTCCAACGAATAAGAGACCAAAAAAGAGGGGTTACCTTACAAAAGGTCCGGTAGATCTAATTTTTTGATATGTTGTCTAGGATGGTTAGTAAGTGTTTAAAATGCAAAATG
>JAFIDM010111235.1:0-10257 GCA_023159025.1 Thereuonema tuberculata | reverse complement strand
ATCTAACAGACACAAAAATTCGCCTGTTGTTAGAATGTGCGACGAATATAATCCTCAGTGTCGTAATCTTGATATTTTTAATAAGAATCTTCAGTCTTTCAAGTTAGCCATTGTTTGGAGTCATCTGATTCCGCTACTGTTTCTTTTCTCTGTCTATCTTTCTTTCAACTTCCTCTATCTCTCTCTCCTCTTCTTTCCATCTTCAGTTCTTATTTCTTTATTTTCCCAATATTTCTAGATGTTGCTGTAGTCATTCTTATGTATATCTTATGTATATATGCATGTATATTTTTTTCCATTATTCTTGTGTTTCATATTGCGTATTTTGTACACTTTGTATATCCGTTATATATGTTTTATTTTCTTTTTTAATGATATTTTCTATTTAAATTTGTTTATTTGTATTTATATTTGATATTATCATATGTTACTTTATCTTTTTTCTTTTTTAGAGATATAGTAACAGGGTATATTCCCGTTGTATCTTCATTACAAAATAAAATAAAATAACATAAAATAAAATAAAATAAAATGAGAATGAGAGATTAATTAAAAAAAAAACGTTACGGCTTCGGTTTAACGTGTGAATTCAGAATTTTGAGTTGAATAAATACATCATACACATTTATGCTGAATAAAAACTATATTATATTTACAATAAAGTGCATAAAACATGTAGCTCGTTCATTCTATTTAATATACAGTAGTTTTAATGCAACGTATACTGTATGTGTAATGGAAAAAAAATATATTTTGTTTAAAAATTTGTTACAACATAACTTCAGTGAGTAGTTTTTTTTTTTTAATTCTTCATCTGATTGAAAAATAAAATTATTATGTATATTTTATGAATTCGTATTTTTACTACGCATGCAAGTTCTGTTGTTTGCTTTATTTGTAATTTTATTTTAATGTAATGTTGTATTTTATTTTTAAAAATCAGATATTTTTAGTTCTTGGTGCCTTAAACTTTGTTTTTAATATAGTGTTGTTATATCGCCCTTTTCTATATTTAATGATATATATTCCTTATTTAGCATTAATTTGTATATTACTCATAAATCACCCACACAGTTGAACCTTTTTATGTATTTAGTGCAGTGTTTCTCAACCTTTTAGTACTTGCGACCCAATTTTCAATCACAACTCTCATCGCGCCCCCCGAAAAAAAACAAACCTCCACACCTATCTGTTCAACCAAAAAAAAAAATTCCAAACCTATCTGTTCAACACATCTTCGATATGCTCGCGCCCCTCCTTTAGTTTTATCGCGCCCCCCTAGCGCTGAAACGCTGGTTTCATTTCCTAAATGAATTAATGATTTTTAGAGACATGGTGTTTCGGAAATGGAAGACAAAGCGAAGAGATTCGGGTTCCAAATGTCATTAGGAGTCGAAACGTTCTATGACATTTTGTTGTATGGGTCGAAGATTTAGGCTTAGGGAATGAATGCTTTGGGAATGGTCCCTAACGAAAGAAATCTGAGTTCACATTAGGACGTGTAGGTAAATAAGTCATTTTCTTTAATTACCATTCTTGTTTTCAGTCATGAGATTTGTTATCGGGATTGCTTTTTGTGATAAACCGTTATCTTATTTACTTAAACTTCTTAATGAGCTTTCCTTGTCTAGGATTGCTCATTAGGAATTGGGATTGATTATTCCTAAAGCATTGATTTCCTAACTCTAAAACTATGGCCCATACAACAGAATGTCAGATAATTATCGACTGAAAATGATCTTTGCAACTCGTATCTCTTCGTTTTGTCATTTCCGAAAGACTCTGTGTATTATATCAGGGGCGTATATAAGGGGCGACCGATGGCCCCCCCCCCTCCCGAAATAATGAAGGTATGTCCTCCTAACGTTTTTTTTTTTTTTGGTTGAACAGATAGATTTCCTTAGGGTGTCTACTTAAAATTACTTAACTTAACCTTATATTAATCTTGGGCCCCCCCCCGAAAATATATTCTATATTCGCCATTGTAATATATATATATATATATATATATATATATATACTTAAATTGCTTAAATGGCTAGGTTAATATATGGTCAGCGCCCTCAATCGCGTAAACACGACAGTTGCGGACATACATTGTTTGACGAAAAATGTTTGTTTTAATGTGCCCTACCACCCCTTAAAGTTTATTGAATGAATTTAGAATCACCCTGTATATTAAAGTTACATAATACAATCATTTGGAAAAAATAGTTTCAAGTCCATTTTTAAATATACAATGCAAAAGTTTAAAGAGCGTACAAATGCATGAGAAATAAAAGAAAAACTCAGCACACTAAGTGTTCACTGATCTATTTTTTGAAATTGTGATACCGGGATTCCAAGATGGACCATTTCTGATTTCCTGAACTTCGTCAGTTAGATCCGCCCAGTATCTTACATCTCAGTGAACTCGGATTAACATATAAAGAAAACAAAAGTAAACACCACAATGGCCGTCCAATTACAAAAATATCAAAACCTAAATAAAGAATAAAAAGGCCAATCAGTTAAATCCCGCTAGCGATTGCTTAGCATGTAAGGGATTAATTGTTAGATAAGAAATATACAATGCAAAAGTTTAACTTGCGTACAAATACATGAGAAATAAATGAAAAAACGCATTTGACTAAGAGTTCACTGGTCTGTTTTTTGAAATTGTGATAATTGAAGGGCCATTGTGGTGTTTACTTTTGTTTTCTTTATACGTTAATCCGAGTTCATTGAGATATAAGATACTGGGCGGATCCAATTGACGAAGGTTAGGAAACCAGAAATGGTCCATCTTGGATTCCCTGTATCACAATTTCAAAAAAAAATTTAGTGAAATCTTAGTCTGGTGAGGTTTTTTTTTTATTTTTCATTCATTTTTAAATACTAAATATTTAAATTGTTACCTGAATGAATATTTAATATTAAGAAACTTTTAATATTAGTCCAGATTAAAAAGACAAAAAAAAGACAATAGTTAACTTTTAAGTTAGTAATAAAAACAAAGTACATGCGATCACAGGTTTGTTAGTTTAATATAAAGATATTATCGTGGTTGGAGTCAGTAGCGTACCAAGGGGGGGGGGGGGGGCCCAGCCAGCCTAGGGGGCTCCACCAGTCAGTTGTAAAAGCAAGAGTTCCTTTTTTTTTGGTTGTGGAATAATGGAACTCCCGCCCCGGGCCCCCAAAGGCGTTGGTACGCCACTGGGTGGAATATCCTTTGCTAAAACCTGGCTCATTTTCTTCTAAAGCATTATTTTTCAAAATTCAGTTTCCCTATATGAATTTTTAATTATCTCTTAAGATTTTGAAATTAGTATTTAAAAGGGTTATTCCTCTATGATTTTTGGAAGTTTTTTATCTCCTTATTTGAAGAAAGGGATAACATTTAGTTCTCTTTATTCATCTGAATTTGTTCGTAATCCCATATTTGGAATCCACTCTTACTTTTTTGTATTGTAAGTTTTTCAGAATTTCATTATTAATCCTATCAGTTCATGAAGCTTTATTATTTTTTTAATTTTGCTGATACTTTATCTCATTTTCTTGTATAATTTTATTATCCATTAGATTTGTATCTTCTACAAAATACTTTTCTTTTCAAATATCTCTGTTCACTTTATAATTCGCATATGTTTCCTTTCCTAATAACTTAATACAAAACATCTCCATAACTTGTCAATTCATGTGTTCCTCAAAATTCGTAAAATTCCCTTTAAAGTCCCGAATTATTTATCAAAATTCAGTATCTGTTTCTTTGAAATTTTTTCTATATGGTTATATTTATAGTCTTTTATTCTCATAGTCATAATCTTTTATTCTCTACGCAATTTATTATACTTTTTCTTTTCATGTAGATACAGTAATAGTTTCCTTTGATTATTTCGCATCTTATTCTTTTTTTTAACTTTACTTTTTTCTTCTTTTCTTCACATTCTTCATCAAACCAATCTAATACTACATAATGTAATAACAATCTAATCTACTGAACTTAAGCCTACTTTTAACTTCTTTTTTTTTCAATTTCTAAATTTTTATTTTACCGAATATTATATTTCTCATCTTTTTCATTCTTCTTTTAAATCTCGTCCCTTATTGCTTTATCCGTAAAATGTTTTCTTATTACGCAATAATTAATAATAAGACAAGTGAATATAATTTGGAACTAAATCATAAATTTAAGGGCGATCCATAAAATGAAAAAAAATAATGAAAAAAGGAAGTACAATAATGCATTAATACAACAACAAAAAAGTTGGGGAAAAAATTATAAGAACTTTACGAGAACAAGGAAAAAAAATCCACGAAGACATTGAGGAAAAAAATACAGATTACAGATTCCAACTGACAACCTCCTATTTATTAGTCCGAGATACATCAGGCTACAACTGACAACTGAAACGAGATAGTTGCAATTCTAACATTTAAGCTAATAGCGGAAATCCAGACATGCTTCACACGAGATTCATTTAACATTTAAAATACATTTAAAATTGCTTCACACGAGATTCGCATGAAAGCATGGTGTTCACAATCCTTTCAAAAGTTTCAACAAGTGAGTATAATTTTGTGCTAAATCATAAATTTAAGGTGTGAACCATAATAATAAAATAATTTAATAATAGAAAAGGTGCCTGGCATGGCCGAGCAGTCTAGATGCGCACAGTGGGGTATTTGGCCGATCTAGCTGGCCAAAAGACGATTTCGTAAAACTTACTCTAAGTAGAAATAATTGCTTCCATAACACAGTGGAATAGTCCGGGAACAATATTCTTCCCCAGCCCACTCCTGTGCGCAAACTCAGTGGCATGGAACTGAAATAAATTAAAGTTTGGATGTATTTGTCTTATAAATAAATATACAATTAAAATATTGCGTCATTTTATTCAATATGTTATACTTTAGAGTTATAAGTTGCATATCATTAAACATACATACAATACGTACCTTTTATTGTCAAGATCAAAAAGTGTCTATTAATTACTGAGACGCATTCCCCCCCCCCCCCCCAACAGTCATATTGACATTCGGGGACCACCCCGTGTCTGAAATACATGGGATAACGATACTAAAAACGAAATATGTGTTTTCTTTTATATTTAGCTATTTTTTACAGTTTATATATAATAAAAATTCGGCCGGATAAAGCGAAGATCCGGTTAAACGAAGTTCGGTTAAGAGGGAGTCTACTGTAGTTCGTTTGGAAATGCAATTATCTTATTTTTCTGTATAAAAACTATTTATAATCACTAAAAATACAATAAATCAATAGATAGACACGTTTTCAACCAATGAAACTACAGAAATAATTTTGGCCAGCTAGATCGGCCAAATGCTCCACAATGCGGCGGTCTGCTGCCTGGCCGTTGTGTTGCAACCTGGGTTCCAATCCCGGCATTGGCATGGCTGTTTCTTTATTCTTTGGTGTGGTGGTGTGTCCATTTCCCCCCTGGGACTTACTATCTCAGGGTTATTCTAGACCAGCGGTCGCCAACCGGTAGTCCACGGCCCACTGGTGGTCCGAGCAAAGTTTTTGGTGGTCCGCAGAAAAATTGGGACATTATTTCAAAATTTTTAACCCTTTACAGTCCTTTGTCGATTATTTTGGACATTTTTTAAAAATTTACCTTTATTGGGTAAATCTCATATTAATAAAATAACAGTTTTCTGATTATTATTATACATTTGTATTTACCTTTTTTTAAAAAAAAAATTCATATTAGTGGACCGCCAAATTTAAAATTATACATTTAGTGGTCCATGAAGTTCTAAAGGTTGGCGACCGCTGTTCTACACGAGATGTGAATTTCGTCCCCCTTCTTGAATATCGTACCCCCACCCCAACTTTGTCAGATAGGGTTAGTCCTTGGCCCATAGTTGGCCAAAAGAACGTAAGGAAAAATAAAAAAAAAAAAAGTTATGAAAGTTAAGTTATATAAAAACAAAATGTAAAAAACGAACGCTAACATTAAGAGAAAGAAGATTAACAGAATATATATATATATATATACAGAATATATATATATATATATATATATATATATATATATAATCGAACTGAGAACTTTTACTATATGAGTCCGAGACAAGCATAAAGTAATTCCAGAGAACTGAAATGAGATGGTTGCATTTGTAACATTTAAGCTAATACCGGAATTTCTAATAAAAATAATGGCAAATATTTCGAACATAGTGTGAGTTGACTACTGAAAATATCCTTTCATTATGTTTTTTTGACCTCGGAACACGACGGTGTCCGTATGTCGATCCGACCTTTCGCTCGGGAGTTGTTAGGGGTGAACAAACACGGAAGGACGGACGAACAGGACAAACGCAATAGCTACTGATTTTGGTCGCTATCACAAGAGCTCGCCAATGGGTTGCTAAAAATTGAAGCAGTGATAGTAGCTTCAGTCAATAAAATATCACACATTCGCTTTCAGTGATTGTTTATTATTAGACTTTTCAACTTGGGCTATTATTGCAGCCAGAAAAGGTCATTTAATTAAATTGAGATTTATAGAAAATATTACTCTTTTCTTTTTCAAAAAGATATTCGTAAATTTCTACAACTTGTCTAAATGCTTAATGTATTTATATTATATATGTTAGTGATGAGCGATATTTCACGGACTGCACTTTTTTTTTCACTGATATCAGAAAATCCCAGTTATCAACAGTTACAACGGAACTGTGACTGTGATTTCCTGAAAAAGACACCTAGCGGCAGTATAATGAAACGAATCTATTTGAGAAAACATGATATCTATAGAAGAGAAGCGAACTTCTTTCCTTTAATATTTATATTTTAAAGACAACAACGAATAATTTGTGTGAAAAAACTAAACAAAAAGCAAATATAGTTCATCTGTTGTAAGAAATATATAGAATCATTTTGATTTGGAAGACAATGCCAATTGAGTTAACTGTGACTGCGTTTGAAAGTGTGATTTCACGACTACACGCTCTCTAGCCGTCGATATCAGTACAGTAGCACTGCAATGTCAGTAATACCCCAGACGAGCTGTGGTCAAAGAAAAAACGGATTTGAAAATGTTGGGGATAAATCGATATACTTATTGAATTTAGCTATTATTTTAATATTTGAGAATAATTATTTCCAAATATTCAATTTTGTGTGTTATTATTTGAGATAATTTAATAAATAAGTTTTCGAATCCTGTTTATATTGGATAATATTTTGTATTTACAAAATAAAAGTATATCTACCTAACTTTATTCAATATTACTATTTTTATTATTATTATTATTATGGGACACTACAAAAGAACAATTTTTAGACATGGATGAGGACGCTACGCATAAAGATATTGAAAAATATCTTATACATAAAGATACTCTCGAATTAGAAGATATTGAAGAATGGGGACACAGTATTAATGGAAATGTTGTGAATAATCTTAATATAAATATTATTCATCTCAATTTAAGATCAATCAGAAAAAACTGGGACTTATTATTATGTAGATTAAATCAGCTGATGAATCTGATAGATGTAATAGTTCTGACAGAGGTAAATGTAACTGAAAACGAGGTAGAACTATATAAAATAAATCATTGGAACATGTTCTTTAATTTAAGACAAAATCAAAGAGGTGGAGGTATAATAATATACACAAAACTCAACATTGACGTCGACAGAGTCCTTATAACCTCGAATAATTTTGAATGCCTAAGTTTAAAACTAAAACACCAAATATGGAAAAACAACCTAAATATCTTAGCTGTCTATAGACCCCCAAAACAAAAAATTAAACTATTTATAAATGAATTAGAAGAAATCATAATAAATAATAACGAATTCTTTGAAAATAACTGTGTAATAATTGGAGACATCAATATAGATTTATATAAGTTAAATGGAAATCACACAGTAAAATTATACATTGAAACTCTGGGTTGTCAGGGATTCAAAAATTGCCTATATGGTACTACTAGACATGGAAAAACGTCTAAGCAAAGTACAAAAACTTGCATCGACCACATCTTCACAAAAATAACAGATAAAATTCACAAAAGTTATATAATTAAAGAAAGCATTTCAGACCACTTTATAACATCATTAAGTATCAATTTAGAAAAAACACTAAAAACAAATAGTATATATAAAAACCCAAAAGAAAGACAAAAAAAATTAAAAAAGATCGATCACCATCTTTTAGAAAACAATCTAAACAATCTAATGGAAACAATAGAAAATAAAAAAATCGATAATCCCAATATAATATACAATAATTTAATAACAGAATATAATAAATCCAAAAGAAACATAACATTAAATGAGAAAAGTCTAGAAATATCAGAATATTTCTCTAGATTATCAAATAATAAAAAATATAAAAAAAGATCGAATAAAGGAGAAAGAACACATAAAGAATGGATAACAAAAGAATTAATTGATGAGATAAAAGAAAGAGACAAACTTTATAAAAAGCACAAAAACAACAAGACTAACGAACAATTTTATAATGATTATAAAAGATTAAGAAACATTCTAACATCCAAAATAACAAAGGCAAAAAACAATTATTACTACAATAAATTCATAAAAGAAACAAAAAATCCAAAAAATTGCTGGGAAGAAATTAATGCCCTACTAGAAAGAACAAATAAACACAAAACTAAAAAACAAAATGAAATACAAAAATTCGCACGAGAAATGGACAATGAAAATAAAAAGAAAACTCTCGCAGAGCTATTCAGTAATTACTACCAAAACATTACAAAAGATTATAACTTAAATTGCAGCGAAAAAATTATAAAAGATATAAATGTTACAGATATAATGAACTCAATGGTAATCAACGAACCAAATGAAAATGATATCATAAACATAATAAACACTATGGATGTAAAAAAATCAAAAGGACACGATTTGATATCCATTTCAGATATCAAAACAAATAAGGAAATTTTCTCTACATTAATAACTACACTTACTAAAACAATTATAAGTAAAGAAAAATACCCAAACAGCTTAAAAATATCAAAAATCATCCCAATATACAAAAACAAGGCTTACAATGATTGTAAAAATTACAGACCAATTGCTATTTCCTCGACAGTAGGCAAAATAATTGAAAAATACTTTACTAAAAAATTACAGGAATATTTAAAAGAATATGACATCATACATAAACATCAATATGCTTACCAACTTAAAAAAAGTACAACAATACTCTTAGAGGATTTCAGTGAAAACATAAATAAAAATCTAAATAAAAATTACTATGTTTTATTGATCACCATTGACTTGTGTAAGGCATTTGATTTGATCGACCATCAATTACTTTTACTCAAATTACAAAAAATAGGCATAAGGGGAAAAATGTTAAATATTATAGAAAGCTATTTAGAAAACAGAAAAATTTTTGTACAAATAGACAATACTGTAAGTAAACGTAAAAAAATTAACATTGGAGTACCCCAAGGATCAAACTTAGGACCTATATTATTTATAATCTTTCTAAATGACCTTTTTCCTCTAATAAAAGACTGCAGTATATATATTTATGCGGATGACATTATAATATATACAGTAGGTCCTGACTTAGAAGATGCAAACAAAACTCTTCAGGAAAACTTTAATACATTGCAAAAATGGTTTCATGATAACAAACTAGTTCTTAATAATGAGAAAACTAAAGGAATACTGATTAAACCCAAAAAAAAACAAGCAAATAATAATATAAATATCACTATACACACACACGACTGTTTACATGGACATAGTATAGATTGTAAACTCTGCAACAGGATTGATATAATAAAAAATTTTAAATATTTAGGTGTAATCATAAACGATTTCTTTACATGGGATAACCATCTAAATGCTCTACATAAAAAGCTATATACGACTACCTATATTTTCTACCACATTAGAAATATTCTTCCACTAAAAACAAAAATTTTAATTTATTTTGCACTTTTTGATTCTTTATTAAACTACGGTGTAAACATATGGGCAAACGTAGGCAGTAGTCATTTACAAAATTTAAAAAATCTACAAAATAAGGTCCTAAAGTTGATCTTTTCAAAAAAGATATGGAACAATATAAACAAGAGAAAACAATTTTTACTAAAATATAATATACTTAATCCAAAACAAAAATTTTTATATAATGTAATAATAAAAAATTTCTACAATATAATTAACAAAAAAGATGAAAATAAAAGAAAACATAATACGAGACACTGCAACAGACTAAAACTCGACTATCCTTGCATCAATAACGAATATGGTGA
>JAFIDM010111234.1:0-10257 GCA_023159025.1 Thereuonema tuberculata | reverse complement strand
CAGGACCAAGTCATCTCCACACGCAACTACAAGAAACACATTCTACACGATGCAAACACACATGACGACAAATGCAGGAAATGCCACACTACGCATGAGACGATCGACCATGTAATATCAGGCTGTCCCCTTCTCTCTCAAACAGACTACCTCCACCGACACAATCAGGTAGCATCGATCGTTCATCAACAACTAGCACACAAACATTCACTTATTAAGAGCACGGTCCCGTACTACAAGTACATACCACAAAGCGTATTAGAATCACCCTCATATAAACTATACTGGGACCGCCCCATTCACACAGACAAAACTATACATCACAACAGACCAGACATCACACTTGTTGATAAGGTCAACAAACAGACCTATCTAATTGATATTGCAGTGCCTATCAGCAAGAACATGCAGAAAACTCACGCAGACAAGATCAGTAAATACACTGATCTAGCACACGAGCTCCAGAAGCAGTGGAGGCAGGATCGAGTACGTGTTGTACCCATCGTTCTGTCTGCCACTGGTCTGGTGCCTCACACATTGCACCACAGTCTCAGCACTCTAGGACTTCACAAAAACACTTATGCACAACTGCAGAAGGCTGTGGTACTCAACACTACACGCATAGTTAGGAAATTTATGGACACAAGCACACATCCCTAATCATTCTTGCACACATCTTTACACTTGGCAGTATGTGCTTTGGTCCTTGACCCGCCATATTGTTTTTGCTGGGGAAACCCAAGGTTTGAAACATACAAACATAATAATAATAATAATAAGCAGTGGAAGCAGGATCGAGTACGTGTTGTACCCATCGTTCTGTCTGCCACTGGTCTGGTGCCTCACACATTGCACCACAGTCTCAGCACACTAGGACTTCACAAAAACACTTATGCACAACTGCAGAAGGCTGTGGTACTCAACACTATACGCATAGTTAGGAAATTTATGGACACAACTACACATCCCTAATCATTCTTGCACTCATCTTTACACTTGGCAATATGTGCTTTGGTCCTTGACCCGCCATATTGTTTTTGCTGGGGAAACCCAAGGTTTGAAACATACAAACATAATAATAATAATAATAATAATAACTAAATAATATTCAATACTGTTACTTTAACATGAGCAAAATTAAACTTATTTGGTAACATTAATAGTATAATTAACAAATTAAGCTGTACATGTTTGCACGTTATATTTAGAAAGGTAAACGAAAAAAAGGATATTACGATTAATAAAATATAGAGAATATTTGACTAATATTTTTTAAAGTTTAAAATTTACTGAATGTTACGCTCGTATTATATTTTAGTGTTGGTCTAACATTTCTAATCAGCATTGGAAACAAAATGGATAGAATACAAAAAGCTTTTCAATGCAATTTTAATTAGAAATATGCATTTTCATCCATCCATTATCAAGATAATTCAAAAGTATCATCTTATTAGCTGAAATTTGGTTGGTTTCGGAAACGAATTTGATAAAAGGGCGATTTTGTTGTAAATCGAAAATATTGGTAAGACCACAAACCATCTATATACATTGATCTTAAAAATGCATTTATGCATTTGCAAATGCAAAAATGCAAAAATTAAAAATGCCAAAATTATTGTTTCATTCAAAAAGCTCAAAACCTTTTTCATTTATAAGCTGGAACTGTAATCGTAGATGATTATTAATATATTGAAAGTAATTAAATTAGCAACATCCCGCCAAAAAGATATGACGAAAAATTAGATTCAACAAAATATGCTTTGATTGGAAGCATTCTTTTTGAATTTCTGAAATCTTAAATTCATTACAACATTATCAAAAAGTAGCATGATAATTAAATCTAAAAATCTAAAGTTTAGAATACAAACATTTTTTTCTGTAAACAAAAGCGAATGAAAATAATTGTCAAATTTCTCAAAACTTTTAGTGTTACGTATTGTTGATTGGTTTGTAATTTTTTAAATCTCAAATTGTGCCTTTCTTCATTTTGTTTTCTTTTTCATTTGAATTCGAAATATCTTTTATAACGCTGTATTTTAATACCTTTAAGTTATTGTGATGGAACAGATAAACCCACAGAATTATTACTATTTGATTCTTTAATCTTGAATTAAAGTATCAAAATTTAAAAAGGAACAAGACAAATACCAATCTTAGACCAATTTCCAAATGTTTGTTTACCTTCCTCGGGAAAATATCTCAAGAAATAATCAGAATCATTCTTTCAAAATTGTTATTGAATCAGCAAAAACAATATATATTAAAAATAAATAACAAACATGTATTAAAAAAATAAATAACAACTATATATTAAAAATAAATAAAAAATAATATGTACTGATCGTTTTGGTTTAGGAGAGCCTTCAGCGCTTTTGCGCATGCGTCAGGTCTAGTTCGATTTTTTCCAAATAGGGGTGAGGAAGATGGGATGTTTACTTTTTATAGTTTTAGTTTATTAGTAGCTGGGTTCTATTTGCTCTTTTCGGGAAAGAATTATGGAAAGAAAAAATACTATTGCAAAAATAACAGGTACTAAAAGAAAAACAGATTTTAAGAAAGTGCCCATCTCAGCGTATCACCCCTTTGTGGGGTAGAATCGTCTATGTTGTCGTGGTTCTCGGATATCGAAACGGACTGTAAGTTAAAACATTAATAAATAGCAACGATAAATAAAAATCAAAAGGAATCTCATTGAAGATTTTTTCCTCAGCGCCGTATTAAATGAAAGTGAAACTATAAGATTGTCTTTAGGCGCTCTATCCTTAGCGATTCGTAATATAATTCGTAAGTTTACCGCTAAATAACGTCCTAATTGGATCTAGAAAAGACGTTAGTTAGACAGACTTTCCACAAAAATGAAAATGTAAATAAAATCGTCTACAATATTATATGGAATCTTTTATGGGAAAATTACTCCAAAACAAATCATACACAAAAAAAATGTATTTATAAAGTGAAAAGTTTACGAGAATGAAATATAAAATCTGATAGACAAAAGACAATGTTAAAGTTAACTGCAGAAAGAAGCTCAGGTATGAGTAACTTAGCTACTACTCATGTAGATATTTCGCTTGTGATATTTCGAGCAATGACAATAATCTTTTTTATCTATAACTTACAGCAAACTACGTAAATGCAAAATAAAAAAGATTAACTTCTTTCTTTTTAAGATATGTTGTAAAAACAGGTGACATTAAAATATATGGTTGTTGATAAAACATCTTTTTATCAACTTCTCATTAAGGTAGAAAACAAAAACAAAGCTGACTGATTCATTGAGTTACCCCGAAAACTATTCTAACAAACAAACAAACAAACAAGTAAACAAACAAAAATTGGGAGACTTTACGTTTAGATGAGTTCATTGTTATTAGCGACCCATTTGGGAGGTATTGTGATAGCGACCAAAATCTGTAACTATTGCGTTTATCCTGTCCGTCCACTCCTAACAACTCCCCAATGGAAGGTCGCATCGACAAACGGATTTCACCATCGTAATCAGAGGCCCCAATACCGTAGGAAATGGGGTAGTTTCAGGGGCCAAAGTCCCCCCCCCCCCCAAGCTCGAGATATTTCGCATTGTTTTCATTGGATTTCCGCTATTAGCTTAAATGTTAGGAATGCAATTATTTCGTTTTAGTTGTCAGCTATAGCTTGATGGGTAAGGTTTTGAACTCATATATTGAAGGTTAACGGTTCACATCCGTATATATACATTTTTTTTCTTTTAATCTTTTTTTCTCAATGTCCGCGGGTTTGTTTTTTTTTCTTATTTTCCTTTTTTTATTTTTTTTCCCAACATTTTTTAATTTTTCCTTACGTTATTGTACTTTCTTTTTTTTTTTTTTTTATAATCGTTTCAGGCCAACTAAGGACCACATTAAGATAACTATTTTCTTCTCTCTTCCTTCCTCTTTCTCCAAAACTCCTTCATCCTTTCCGAATGGACTCTTTTCCTTTCATCCGATCATTTGGCTCCAGTTGTTTTCCTTTTCCCTGCGTCTTCCTGAAAACCTTTGAACTTCTTAACTTTTAGTCTGAATTTGTCTCTGCTGAGTAGGGTCTCCCGATCTATCTGCATTTCTGCTAAGTCCTTTATTGCTTTGCCACTCCACCCATTTTTTTTGTCTGTTTTCCTGTTTTGGAAGAAAGTATGGATTTTCTTTGTTAATCTATCTTCATTCATTCTCTCCAAGTGCCCATAAAGGGTAACACGTCTTTTCCTGATCTCATCCGTTATTTTAGGGCATTGCAAGTAAATTTCTCTATTTGGTCTCAAAACCCAATCGCCATCTTTATTCTTGATTGGACCTAATATTTTTCGCAAGATTCTTCTTTCTTTCTTTTCCAAATCTTCTAGTGCCATTTTGCATCCAGTTAGTAATAGTGTTTCTGACCCATAAAGCACTTCAGGTTTTACAACTGTATTATAATGTCTCAATTTAACGGCTTTAGATAAACATTTTTTATTATACAAATTTCTTACTTTCATGTATGCTCTTTTCATTTTTTCAATTCTAATTTTAATTGCTTCTTTTTCACTTTTAAGATTTATATTTTCACCCAAATATTTAAAGTTATCCATTTTATCAATGTTGTCATACTTAGTTTTAAGAATTCCTGGTGAATTGCCTTCATTGGTCATGTATTTTGTTTTTTCAAAAGATATTTGTAAACCCACTTTTTCTGCTGTCTCCTTTAGGAGTTCCAGTCTTCTTTTTGCATTTTCTATGTTTCCATCTAATATTACTAGATCATCCGCGAAGGCCAAGCAGTTGATTGATACTTTAGATCTACCCAACATAATGTATTTATTAAGTTTTAGTTTTTCTTCCTCACTTATCCATTCTCTTGTAACTTTTTCCAACACGCAATTAAATAGGAGTGGGGACAAACCATCTCCTTGTCTGACTCCTGATTCAATTTGGAAAGGACTAGAAATTGTTCCATGGAATTTAACTTTAGACACCGTGTTTGTCAAAGTTTGTTTAATTAATTCCAGAGTTTTCTTATCTACTGAAAATTCTTTTAGGGTTTTAAAAAGAGAATCTCTGTCAATCGAATCATAGGCCTTTTTAAAATCAACAAATATTAGCACTATCTTCTTATTTGATATTTTCAAATATCTAATTATTTGTTTAAGGTTTAGAATTTGTTCTGGACAGGATCTACTACTCCTAAACCCAGCTTGATATTCTCCAATATGTTTATCCAGTTGAGGATTTAGTATGTCCAAAAAAGCTTTGGATAAGATTTTGTATTCTACAGGTAATAATGAGATTCCTCTGTAATTATTAATGTCTGTTTTATTCCCTTTCTTATGAAGTGGGTGAATTAATGCAACCTTCCAATTTTCTGGAATTGTCTCGGTGTCCCAGATTTTGTCCATTTTTTCTTTTATAATTGTGGCACCTAAATCTCCACTAGCTTTTAGAATCTCTGCTGTGATGCCATCTTCACCTGAGGCTTTGTTGTTTTTTAGTTGTTGGATGTATTTTTTAATCAAATCAAGACTTGGTGGTTCTGAATCTTTATTAGGGATGCTATCATGGAATTCCAGTTTTTTGGTCAGTTTTTCAGAGTTCAGTAACTTTTCAAAATATTCTGCTAATAGCTTACAGTTTTCGTCATTATTAAGTGCTAGTTTTCCATTTTCTTTCCTGAAGCATAGAGAGTGCGAAACGTACCCAGACATACAATTATTAAATGTTTTGTAGTAATCTCTTGTATTATATTTTTTTAAATGTTCTTCTATAGATACAAGTTGTTCCTTTTCAAAACACCTCTTTTGTGCCCTAATAGTTTTATCCGCTTGTTTCTTGTCAGACTGATAGCTATTCCACTTACTACTTGTTTTCCTGCTATACCAATTGTTCCAAGCTTTTTTCTTTTGTCTAAGAGCTTCTTCACATTTATTATTCCACCATCTGTGCTTTCTCTGTTGGTTCTGTGGAGCTATGTCAAATGCAGTATGTTGAATCATTTCTGTAAAGTTGTTGGCATCAATCCCCGCTTCCTTCAGCTTCTCTTGAAAATCGCACTCCTTTTCCTTCAGAGTTTCATTATTAATTCTCATATTCGTCCTGGTTTGTTTACTGATTTTACATTTTGGAATAAATCGCATGTGGATTTCCGTTGGATAGTGATCTGAATCAACTTCCATTCCTCTTTTGACTTTAATGTTCTTAATTTCTTGATAATTATATTTGGAGATGGCGACATGATCTATTTGAAATTCTCCTAAGATGGGATTTGGTGAAATCCATGTTTTTTGTTTTCTAGTTAGTTTTTTGAAGTGAGTTGTCATGATTTTAAGGTTGAATGACCTGCATAAATCTACTAATCTTGAGCCATTTGTATTAGTTCTCTTAAGAGCTGGGTAGTTTCCGATAATTTTTTGGAATGCTTTTTCCTTACCCAGTTGTGCATTGAAGTCCCCCATCATGATTCTTATGTTGTTCTTGTGAACTTTTGATAGCCTATTTTCTAGATCTTCCCAGAAGATTTCTACTTTTTCTGGGTTTTTCTTATTATCTTCATTTACTGGTGCATGACAATTGAATATTGAATAATACTTATTCTTGCATTTAATTGTTAAGACAGAGAGTCTTTCACTGAAGGATTCAAATTCAATTACATTTCTGGTTATACTTTTATGAATTGCGAAGGCTGTTCCTAGAATTCTAAGATTTGAGTTTGAAAGTTTGATTGCGGGTTTACCCTTAAAGATTCGATAGTTCTCACTATCCGTTGTTAGGTCATCAGTATATCTTGTTTCTTGGATGGCTGCTAGTAAAATGTTATTGTTGTTCAAAAAGTCAATGAGTTGCTTGAGTTTCCCAACTTTGCAGAGAGAGTTAACATCCATGGTTGCAAATTTATACTTCCTTTTAAATTTAAACGTACGATTACAAAGGCCCTCAGGACCCTCCGACTGATTCTTGCGTGATGGTGCAGACTCTCCAGAATCCGAACGTCTGCTTGCGCTCCTTTCTGGAGCGGTGGATTGGCCACCTGGAGTAATATTGTTTCGTTCATCACACATCATAGTTATCCGGTTCTTACGTAGTGGGTAGACATTTGTCTACCGAAATTAAAACTAAGATTGTTAGTCCTAGAGTTTACTTCCAGCCGCCCCTAACATGGGGAACAGACGCTGACCAAACGCCGCCCGCTCCGGGAACAGACACGATTGGATTTTAATAGCTTTTATACTAACCCCAAAAGCAGGGCTGCCTCATTCGCCAGTTCCACCGCATCGATGATCTTCATCTCCGCCTTCACTGCCGTTGAGGTCTTCACTGTTACCCTAGCAAGGGGCCCTCACATGGTACTATCACCCGGGCCAGGTGAACCAAGGTTTTTTTACGAGGTGTTACTCCTCCCCCTCCTCCTTTCTCATCCGGGCTTGGGACCGGCAATGGCAGAGATTGTACTTTCTTTTTATTATTATTATTATTATTTTATTATTATGTTTGTATGTTTCAAACCTTGGGTTTCCCCAGCAAAAACAATATGGCGGGTCAAGGACCAAAGCACATACTGCCAAGTGTAAAGACGTGTGCGAGAATGATTAGGGATGTGTGGTTGTGTCCATAAATTTCCTAACTATGCGTGTAGTGTTGAGTAACACAGCCTTCTGCAGTTGTGCATAAGTGTTTTTGTGAAGTCCTAGTGTGCTGAGACTGTGGTGCAATGTGGGAGGCACCAGACCAGTGGCAGACAGAACAATGGGTACAACACGTACTCGATCCTGCCTCCACTGCTTCTGGAGCTCGTGTGTTAGATCAGTGTATTTACTGATCTTGTCTGCGTGAGTTTTCTGCATGTTCTTGCTGATAGGCACTGCAATATCAATTAGATAGGTCTGTTTGTTGACCTTATCAACAAGTGTGATGTTTGGTCTGTTGTGATGTATGGTTTTGTCTGTGTGAATGGGGCGGTCTCAGTATAGGGACCGTGCATGTGACTGGTGCTGCCAGTGGCGGCAAAATTTGGAAATATTGTCAAGAAAGCTTCTGACTTGCGTTACGAAGGGTTGCACACATGTCTTTCAAAAAATTTAAATAATGGGCAAAAGCAACACTAATTGCTGCGTTGTTGGATGTAGTAGTACTTACAATAATACAGAAAATGTTCATTTTTATTCTTTTCCTGCAAGACCATTTGAACAAGAGAAAAGAAAGCAGTGGATTTCAGCAATTCGACGAATATCGTAAGTGTGCTTTTAAATGTGGCGATTGCGAAATAACAATTGACTAAGGATAATTTTATATTCATTATTTACTCTGTTAATATATCAGAAATTAATCATACTCATTTATAATTTATTACCTTATAATTTATTATGCATGACATGTTAATTCGAAGCTGTCATTGGGGAAGGGCAAAAAAAAACCACGTGGCGAAATAAATTTCTAGTGATAAGTTGTTGCAATACTTTTCTAGATTTTTTTATATATATATATATTCTAGATTTCGAAAATTGAATAACGGTTGAAGCTTTATGAAAAATCTGTGTGATATATTTATGGCAAATTTAAATTAAGAGGCTACAGAAACCGTTTAGTAAAAAACTTATCCAAGGCATTGGCAATTTTTTTTTTTTTTTTGAATGTATGGAGGTTGAAGGCTAACAAAAAAGTATTAGTTTACAACTTTAATTTTTTTAACACTTCTGAAAATTACAGAAATAACTTTTTTTATTTAAGAAATATACTTTTTTTTATGTTTGTTAGCCCATATTTTTATACATTAATTTCTGGGGTACTGATTCTGTTGCGTTAACTGATTGTTTTCATTATTTTGATATTAATTTTCAATATATTTATTTATCTTATACTATTTGCTAACACTCTACACAAGATTTTTTTACTAAGTTTTCACTACTGTTTATTTATATTTTGGTAATAATAAAACAAATAGGTCTCTCTGTTTGCCTACACTAGCAAGCAAATGTAAATAAATAAGATATTATATATATATATATATCCCTGTCATCTGTCTTATGGCGTTACTGAACAGATCTTAGCAGAATATGTAGTTTAGTATATTTTTTTTGCAGGATGATAGAAAATTAGCCTCGAATTAGATGTGTGCTCCAACAAGTCTTTATACGATGGAAAAAGAAAAATATTTTTGCCTGATTAATATTAAATTCACAGCAATTTGTATTTTTTTAAATAACTAAACTATTTTCTTATTTCTTCTAATAATGCAAAATTTATTAGTAAAAGTTTTGCCACATCATCATGTAATAAACTGAACAGCTGATTTTTACAGTAAAACTTTTTTATTTTTATTATCTTTAAATAATCTAACTTTTGTGTAATTATATCTTTATAGAAACACTTGGGTGGGAGGGGGGGATAGGTGACACAAGGGCCTAAGTGTCCCACCCCCGACCGACACCTGGCCCTTATATTTAGGGCCTTTTCTCGGGCACTGAAGTTTGCCGGTGTTGGGCGTATCTCTGCCGCGGACGGGTGAGTCGGCACGGCGCGGCGTGACGATAGCGGTCTCCAGAGGCGGTGGCACGAAAACAAAACTATTCTGTGTTTTTACTGATTGCTAAGTTAATCATGAATTGCTGAAGTAATCAGATATCTTTGTGATTTTTTTTTTCAAAGCTATACTTAATAATTTTGAATGAATTAGATGGTCTAAATCCAATCGGAATACTAAGCGCGCGCGCACACACAAAAAAGGTATGTAATTATACTAAATTATCTCAATTTAAAAATGTGGAAAATGCACAAAAATATGTGAAAACGCTGGATTATTATGCCTGATTATTATGTCCATTCTTGAGAATCGATATGGCTATAAATTAAATAAAAAGATTTGTAGAAGTCGCAAGGTAATAACAAGCTATATGTTCGCAAAGGAAATATGGCTGCCTGGTCCGTTCGGTCGGGACAAAAATCGCCGCCACTGGCGCTGTCGTCGAAATCGGCCATCTGTGCACGGTCCCTATAGTTTATATGAGGGTGACTCTAATACGCTTTGTGGTATGTACTTGTAGTATGGGACCGTGCTCTTAATAAGTGAATGTTTGTGTGCTAGTTGTTGATGAACGATCGACGCTACCTGATTGTGTCGGTGGAGGTAGTCTGTTTGAGAGAGAAGGGGACAGCCTAATATTACGTGGTCGATCGTCTCATGCGTAGTGTGGCATTTCCTGCATTTGTCATCATGTGTGTTTGCATCATGTAGAATGTGTTTCTTGTAGTTGCGTGTGGAGATGACTTGGTCCTG
>JAFIDM010111233.1:0-10258 GCA_023159025.1 Thereuonema tuberculata | reverse complement strand
ATTACAACAATTAATTGAATTGAAAATAAGAAATATCTGATGGAATGCATTCTGTTAAGACTAAGAAGATTGTGATAGGACATCCACAGCTTTATTTTCAATAATACAGTCTAACTGTATTGTAATCTCGACATTCTGATGAAGTTGTGATAAGAATTGAAACGTGTCATAACAAATAAAACTTATTGTAAAGAAAGGATTTTTACTTTCTAAACAGATAGTAATGTCCGTGCTTTCATTTTAAAAATTAAAGCAATCTTCATCCTGTATAATAATTAAAAAGCATTATTAATGTATCTTTTAATTGACAAATTTGAAACGGACTGTAACAATGGTGAAGTCTTGCATTTTAACAAAACGAGCTCGTGATTTTTTTATTCCCATTTGAGAAGAACCTCGATTCCTAGTGATTTCGACAATTTCGTTTCCAAATTGAGGAGTGATGTCGTATTACTAATTAAAAGGAATTCCATGGACTGTTTTCGTTCATTGGTTTTCTTGTCATTAGATAAAAACAGATAACGGATTGAAAAAAAAAATAAACAGGGAAAAAGTAAATTTATATCAGTTAGGCCTTGTAATGAATATATCAAGAGTTGTTTTGATGTAGGGATTAAAAAGATCAGTAGTGAATAGAATCAAAAAATACTCTCAACTTCTCATTCGTATTTTTGTTTAGAAATGAATTGAGGCGAGAATTAAATTTTCTTAAAAAAAATGAACGAAAAATTCATAAGAATAAAAGATTCTAAGACATCTTGAAACCTATATTTTTGAAGATTAACAATATGGTTTCAACTGAAGCTTCTGTTTTCATAGAAAATTCACTAATCATGTACAATTAGGATTATATAACTGTTGATTTAGTATACCTTAATCGAAATTTTATGTTTTCTGTCTGAAAGTAGGGAGTAGTAATATAATTAAGAAAAAATAAAATTTAAAAAGAATTCAAAAAAAAAAAAAATAAGGCTAGACTGCAGAGTATGGTACCCCAATGGCCGGCTGCAGTGGTGCATACTGTTATCTCAAGATCGCAGTTAACCAGTTGAGAGTTAGTTTTTCTAGTAAAAGATCGTGCAAAACCAGTGTGAAATAAACATTTTATTTTATATTAGTTATTTGTTCGTTTCACATTATCCGCCGTCTTCACAATACAGCCAAGGCCGCCGGTTATTGGATGGCCATTGGGGATATCATATTCTGCAGTCTTACCAGAAAAAATGCTCAAAAGCTATTAATTGTCGATAAACTCTTACTTGCGAAATCATATTAAGAAATCGACATTTTTCCAAATAGAAAAGTTTAAATTGGTTTATTTATGTGCTTTCTCATCTTTAATGTAGAAGTAAATTAAATGTTGCAAGTATATTTTTAGATATTATATAAGGGTCCAATTTTGACTTTTTCTGAATTTAAACGAAAAATATAAAAGATGGAAGAGAACATTATATTGAGGAAATGTTTGTATTTTAAAGTTTTATCGAACGATATATCACTTATTCACAAACGCTTCAGCGTTTGCAAGATACATGCAAAAATGTGAATTTTCGGTGTGTGACGCCGACCCGCAATACATCCGAGTTATTCGGAGAAGCCACAAAGGTGCTGGGAAGTTATATATTCTCTGACGATCGTAACATTAATTTCCTAAATAAATAAAGTTTTTTTTTTTTGAATGCTATATATGCAAGGGTTCCGGAGCGAAGCGACGGTACCCGGCTATTATTATTATATATTATAAAAACGTATATTATAAAACGTTATTCTGTCTGTCATTTTGTAAGCAAAATGCTAAATTACAAATTACTAAAATGTTACTGAAATAGAGAATCTATTCATAAAAAATGAAAATATATTAAACAACTGTCGAACTACACTGATTGGCGACGTAAATATAGATATTTTCAAAATGAATAAAAACAATGTAGTATATAAAGACGTAAAACTTATTTGCAATAAAATTTTCAAAAATCGTCTTTACGGAACAACAAGGAACTGTACAATTCATGGAATTACGAAAACAAATATAGATCATATTTTCATAAATAAACATGATATCAAAACACCAGGAATAATATGTAAAGAACGAATCGGATAAGAGTTGAAAATGAGAAAATAACACATCCAAATATAATCTATAAAGAACTAATCAATGATGTTAACAAAACAAAATTCATGAAAATCTACATATATAAAAAGAAAAGTCCTGACTCACTCACTGACTGACTCATCAATGCCCACCCCAAACCCTTGGATCTAAAAAGCTGAAATTTTGCACAGAGTTTCCTTTATGATGTAGACAAAGAATAAGACCGGATTTTTCGAAATTCGGGATAGGGAATAATCTGGCAAACTGACGATGAAGTGTATGGCGGCAACCCCAGGTGTGTGGCGCCATCCCGCAATACACCTGAGTTAAGTGGAGAAGGGCACAACGGGCTGGAAAGTCGTATATTCTCCGATCTCAATATTAATTTGCTAAATAAATAAAGTTGTTGTTTTTTTTAATGCTATATACGCAAAGGTTCCGGAGCGAAGCGACGGTACCCGGCTAGTTAAACATAAACAAGGAAACTCGTTGTATTTGAATTAAACGATATGAAAACAGTTAATAACAATCACGGAAAACCTTGGAATTTTCTTTATCAGTTCTTAGAAAATTCTAGATTTATCTGGTTCAGGTAAACACGGCGGGGAAGTGAAAAGACTAAAATATGATGAAGGTCGAAATATGAAATTATGGCATCTTATCGTAATATCACTGTCTTGTTTCAGCTTTTAATGTTGTAGGGATAGGAAATAAATTCTTACTCTTTTGAGATTTTGTTTCTGTTGGTTCGTGGGGGAAAGGATGGAAACCCTACAATTTGGAAGTTATATTGCTTTGAATGACCCATCATTACAAAATTCGTCTTCCTTCTATTCGACTTCACTTGGCATTCGAGTTAATACCTGTCCTGTATTATAACGGATTTGCCTACAAATGGATTTGCAAATGGTCGTTTTATAAATCGAACGTCCCGTATGATCATATTCAAAGACGATGAAAAAACAGTTACCAATAATAGGATTTATGAATTTTTTAATCTTATATTTTAAAACTATTAAATTAAATGAATTATTGTCAAATTCATTTTTCAGCACAAATTATCGCTATTTAAATTGAAAGGAAAAAAAAGAAAATGTGATTTTGAGATTGACGTCATTAAGACCTTTTCTGTAGTCAAATGAGAATTATCTTTGAATATTTATAACCATATATAGACTTTGGCATTCTATTTTTGCTTTTAGAATTTTTTCTCGTTTCATCAGACACATGTCGTATATTTTTATCTTATACAATATAATTCGTCTTTAATCCATATATTAGTATTCAAATAATTTATATTCTTTTCGACTTTTATCCTCTTCATATTATCAGATTCGTAAATAGTAATGATTAGTAAGTTATTTAGTGAAAAAGTTTCTAAAGATGTATCTATAGAAAAATGGTTGAAACTTAAAACATTGTTTATTTCAGATAAATTTTCTCCTTCATCAGCATATTTCTTCGTTTTAAAATTTTGGCATTTGATCACTGAGGATAACAGATCATGGCTGGTAACATTTTCAAGTTCATCCTTCAGGCAGCCAGCTTACTGGACAACGCACAAGGAGGTGCCTTTCGTGAGATGTACACCTACATCCGAGAGTATGGGAGGGCCAGACTCAATGACCAGATTTGGGCCTTTCCATTCGAGATGCACTGAAGGAAGGCATTCAGAAAAAATTTCTCAAGCAAGACTACTGCATAAAAAAGTACTACGCCGTTCAACCAGTTAAGAAGGGATACATCAAGAACAAGAGATCAATCAAGAGACGAAGACGAAACAATCTGTTTTACCAACTCATATCGGATCAGGGGCGAACAGGAGTGGACACAATAATATGAACAAAATGGGCCATACTTCGTTTGCGTAGCAGAGCCACGCCATCTAGAACAGACATTGCCACCTAGTGACCGTAAAGGCTGATGTAGCACACATTTCATATTTTATACTGTATGATATGATCTGTAGGAGGCTTTATATTATTTACAAGCATAGTATTGGTTTGTGAATTTTTTCAATACAATGAACGCCAAATGTTCTTATTCTGCATGTGTCTGTGGAGAGCATGAAAAAGCAACAAAAGATTGATTTTCAAAGAAAAACATTATCTTGTAAAGGAGAATTTTAAAAGGTGCTATTTTACTATTCTGTCCTTTGAAGTCCTGAAGCATTCGATTACTGTAATTATAATTCCTAACCATAATCTAACATGTACTGGTTTTTGATACTATTCAAGGTATAAAAAAATTTGTTAAATTTTTTATTGTGGTTAAATTGTTTACAAGTTTCATTATTTAAGAAATCAAAAAGCTTTTTGAGGATCTGTTCTAGGAATGATACCAAATTTTGTTTGTGAATTTAAAAGAAAAAAAAATCTTATTACATATTTCTTTTAATTTCAGTGTTAAATGAATTTCAAATCGGTTTCGTCAACAGCAAATCGTTTTCAAAGACTCTACATTACACTTTGAGAAAGTATTCCATTCACAATAAACTGAGTTAAATATATTTTTGAATTTTGTAATAATTTGTTTTGTAAATTTAAAGTTTTAAAAGCTAGAACCCAACTATTCATTACCATAACTGAAAACATAGAAACTATGTAATATTTTTTAATTTTATTGTCTAATTCACTGCACTTTCTATCTATTTTGCTTCTTATAAAAGTGTCATACATTGTAAACAAAATTGTAAACATAACTGTTCGCTAGATGATTGGTTAATCACTTACTTCACATTTTTCTTTTGTCAGCTGTACTCGTATTGTAAGATCTTACATCTATATTTGCAATGTCCTTCTTAAAAATGTTCACATCCCTAAATGATCTGATACGACAACGCGACATGAAACTAATCAGAACATTCATAATCAGAATTGTCCGACCCCACATTGTCCATGATGTATTGGTCACACTCCATACATTCCTCTGGACTTGCAACACTTGCCACTTTGCTTGGCTGCATTTTCTTCTTCTGGATGTTGCTTCCTTTGTTATTTCCAGCCTTCAACTGCTTCTTGCCTGGGATCTAATTAGGAAGCTGCTGATCGTTGTTGATGGCATAATACCTTTTGGTGCAGAAGTCTTGCTTCACAGTTCTTCACAAATGCTTTCTCCAAGGACTCAAGCATGTCGGAGTTCTTAATGTTCTGTTTTTCTCGAATGTACGCGTAGATTTCCAGCACTGTACCTCCCTCGCCATCATTCAGTTCACTGGTGGCCCGAAGCACTAAATTGAAAATTTTGTTGCCATGATTTCTGTCGTCTGTCAATCAAAAGAAAAACGCTCTTGAACTTAAAGATTAAAGGCATCTGGAAAAAAAAATTTTCATAAGAAACAATGTACTTTGAAAAGTAATTACCTGAAAAGCTTGTTACCAAAAAAAAGAAAGAATTCCTGACCAATGCAGTGTACTTTAATTTTAGAAGTAAAGATAAAAAAAAAGAAAGGCTTTTCACTATAGTACATGCAGGCCCTTAAATGCGTGGGAGGTTTAGACTCCCAACGATCCTCGACCAAGTAGCCTCGTAGAGGTCGGATGGACGTGCGGCTGCAATTGCAAAGGTAACATTATATAAACATGAACGTTCAATTAAGGGATACTTGTTTAGAGTAATGAGGTTTGTTCAAAAAGATCAAATAAAATAGTGAACCAGTGATTGAAAACTTGTTATTTATCTTGTAGCCGTTTACAAAAATTAAGTTTAATCAATGTTACATTGGTAATGAAACAAAATAACTACATAAAAACCTTATATGTGAAACCTTAACGTTGGCGTTCAGTAATTCATGCATGTATTAAAGAGCAAATGTTTGGATAATGATATTTTCATAGTATGATATGGATCCACTTGATGTTGTATTATGAGGTAGGCAGTAGATGTCTTCGCTGTATTGTCGGATTCAAGCCAAATAAGGCTAGGTATACAATTGCAGTGTATGGAATTGAAATAAAATTGTTTATTTTAGTTGTATTGTGATTAGACAATCATGTGAATCCCATTGTATATCACTTTTCAGTTTTTAGTGGAAAAGGAATTGACGTAATAAATTCCGAAAATTTGCCAATATTTATGATGTTGTATTTAGTTTTTTGGTGATAAGGTAGGAAGAAGTTATTATTAATGAATACTAGAAAAAAGATTCGGGAGGAATATGGGAAATTTACTAAAGAATTAATTGGTGATTGTTAAAGAGATAAGCTACGGAGCCAATTGGCTGCAATGTTTGATGAAAGCGACAATGTTAGCTTAACAAGTATGACTGGCTTCTTCAAGAGAAGTTCTTTCGGATTGCAACTGAGTTCTAGCAGAAATTGAAAGTTGTTCGGAATTATTTGCGAAATTAATTAAGGAAATACAATGATAGATTATTGGCCTCTGTTAGGTGGGATGGTCGAGTCAACATTGGTCTCCCGAATCACACCGGGAATATAATTAACCGAGATGTGGGTTGGAAGAAGTTGTAACCCTCCTTTGCATTCAAAAATGAAGAAAATTTAGGAAAAAATCTAAAAACCTTTTTATTTGTTTGAAAAGCTCATCACTTTGTTTGTAGCTACCCCATTCGGAATAGGACTCGACCTTTCCTTTGGTTGACCATTTCTGGGTACGCCTAGGCTCAGGAATACGTAGGAGTAAATAGGAGGTTTGTTTGTTTTGGCAACAAACTTTTATCATTCCTAAGACACTTATCCAGTATCGGAAGAGCGATAAAGAGTGCTGTTAGTCATCCTATAACAAACCCTTTCTCCGTCTTTCAGTCTTTTGCTGGGTGTAACAATGTGCCATAGAATGCTAAAAAAAATTCCTGCAATTTTTTGACAATTTTTCGAAATGTGGTTAGAGAGGGACCATTTCATAGTCTCGCGCCCGTCTCAACTTTCTCCTGAACCCAAAATATGCTGACGATGTTTGGGCAAAGAAATAAAGCAATTGAATGCAAAGAAGGATCGCGTTAGAAAAAGTTCGATTAATTAAAAATACGGTAAAACCCCGGTTAACCGAACTCGGGTCAACCGAAACCCGGGTTATCCGAAATGCCTCCGAAAATCGCAAATCCAATCAATAACATCGTACTGCACGGAAGTAATTCAAATAATTAAAATAAAAGGGAAGCAAGAAACAAACCAAAATTTCTGAGTTTTTTAAATGAGTAATTCATACACTAGAAACTATTAGGTATAGAATACTGTATATTGATAGAATCTTAAAAATGTACTGTAATCCTAAAAATGTAATTTTAACTTTCAAAAAGAACATAAGTGTAGCATACCAAGAGGTTTTTGAATTCGTTTGACCTTCAAAACCTTAAAAAAATACGTACTGTAATTACAATACAAAATAATTTTGATCCTCTTTTTTAATTCCATGGGAAATACTTCTCGGCCAAGGACAGGGATAAGTGATATCATTTAAACAAGTGGCATTTAAACATTTTGGCTTCTCTGTCAGCTTCTTCATTACCAATAATGCCAACATGGGCTCTAACCCAAAAAAATTAATAATCCTTTCATTAGAAATAAAATTTAAAGTAGAAGCATAAGTATCTCTAGCCGTCCTGTTCATGTAAGAACAGTTAGCAACGGAAAGAAGAGCGGCTCTGGAATCCGATACAATGGCAACCTACACATTGCACCCACTCCAGAGAGCATGGCATAAAGATACAGCATGAGAAATAGCCCCCAGTTCCGCTTTGAAAACGGAAGCCTCATCTGGGAGGCGTTCTCTACCAATATCAAGAATAGAGCCCGAAGCATCCTTAATAATGACAGAGAAGCCTACATGATTATACATTTTGGATCCATCAGTAAAAATTCTATAATTGAATAATTCAAAATTTTCCTCCCACTTATTAATCTCAAATGGTTGCTTCACACTAGGATGAACCCTTACTTGTAGGGGTACTTTTTGGACATATTCTTGATTTAAAATTCTCTCATAATGCTGAAATATGCATTTTGCCTGGATCCACATTGGGACACTACCGCACAGAACATACAAAGCCTCCGTAGAGACTGTTCTGTACATTCGAGCTATAGCGATTAAGAATGCTCTTACAATTGAGTCCATTGCTCTTTTAATTTTAATATTCTTAATGGAGCCACCCCAAACTTCAGCCCCATACAACAGTTTTGGCTTAATCAATGATTCAAATATCATTTTCCTAATCTTTGAGGACATACCCCCTTTTTGAGGGGCAACCGAAATAAGCCTATGAGCATTTACTGCGATCTTTTTTTTAATATTAATAAAATGATCAGTCCAGGTTAACTTATTGTTAAAAGTAAGACCCAAAATTTTCAAGTTCTCTTTTATTTTAATTTTCTGATTATTATTCAATTTCAAAAAGGGCTTCTTTAAACATTTTTTCCCTGGAAAAAAGATAGCAGCAGTTTTCTCCGTATTAATAGTCAATTTATTAACATTTGCCCATTTGCCAAAATGACTCCCATAACTTTTCAATCTTATTAATTGAAGAAGCCGCAATCAGAACCACCGTATCATCGGCAAAAGCCTGGATATCAAGAGCACCCTCAATATCCAAGGATCTTTTCCAATCATCAAACCGCTCAAAAAGATCCTCCATCACCATTAGCCAAAGGGTCGGTCCAAGGTTACTCCCTTGGGGGCAACCCTTAGTTATAGATCTGAAAGAATCATTTAATTGTATTGATCTATCTCTTAAAATTAAAAGAGGAAGTTAAAACAAGCAGATTTCTCGGACACCTTTTACGTTTTAATGCATGCAATATCTGAAAATAACATGCATTGTTAAAAGCATTCTCAATATCAATAGAAATAGCAGTTGCATGTTCCCCCAGTGCTTGGTGATTGCGAACAAAAAGGATTAGAGAACGGTTTGCCATAAGAGTGCTATGATTTCTTCTAAAACCAAATTGTTTAGAAGAAAAAAGGTTATTGGATTCTAAATAGTGATAAATCCTATTATTTAAAAACTTAGCCAAGACCTTACCAATGACCGGCAATATACTAATTAGTCTAAATCGGTCATCTTCTTTAGATAAAAGAATCACCTTGGCTCTTTTCCAAACTTTGGGGAAAACTCCACCATCTAAACATTTATTAATGAGCTGGACCCAAATATCGCTTAACGCTTGAAAGATGGAGGGAAGAACCCTAGCAGGAACCAAGTCAGGCCCAGCAGAGGATTCTAAATTTATATTATTAATCATATCATTTAATTCAAATTTTGAAATATAAAAGTCATATGCTTCTAAATCATCAATATCCTTTTCAATAATATTAGAAATATTATCATTACTCAAACACAAGTCATCTGGAAAATACTCATCCAGTAGGGCGTCTGAAGTTTCTAGATCTAAGGTGGCCCAAATATTATCTTTGTGGTGCATACTGTTATCTCAAGATCGCAGTTAACCAGTTGAGAATTAGTTTTTCTAGAAAAAGATCATGCAAAACCATTTTGAAATAAACATTCTCACTTTTTATTAGTTAAGTAGTCGGCTACCCGTCGCTTCGCTCCGGAAGCCTCCGCATACGTAACTTTTTATTTATTAAAAACACACACACACACACAAATAACATCAAGTAAACTAAAACAAAAATTTTTTAAAAGTTTTTTTTTTTTAAAGTTAATTTCTGATGTTTATATTCTGTCAATCCACGACTGCTTTCAGAACCAGCGTGTGAATCATATATCTATGATATATTTTTATTTTTTATGGAGATTAGAATGTAGTCCTCCTGGTCTAATGGCTAAGACGTCTAACTTCGGAGCAGATGGTTGCATGTTCGATTACCATAGTGAATTTGTAGAAATTATTTTATTTTCACAAATTACAACAATTGCACCAGACAGACAGAGAAATAAAAGCTTTTAGTAATATAGATTTACTTTGCAGTGGGTTTTGAGTTACAAATACCATTGGTTTTTAAGTTATAAATAGGGATTTTTCAGTAATCTATCTTATAGAAATAGTGCTTCTTACTTTCTTGAATCTCTTTTCTTAATTACAACCATTACCCGTATGCAAATTGATTGATATAGATATTTGAAGAAGAGATATATTGAGATGGATGTTTGTTAATATAGATGATGAATGAAGATCGTAGCTTGTATACGAAATTCTTGGCGACGAATTGATTGTGACTATTCTTTCGAGTGAAGATAACCAAATTCTG
>JAFIDM010111232.1:0-10258 GCA_023159025.1 Thereuonema tuberculata | reverse complement strand
ATAAAAAATTTATAAAATATTAATTTGTATTTAAAATACTTATTATTAGTGCAATAGTTAATCTATATTACTAAAATCTTTTATTTCTCTGTCTGTCTGTCTGTCTGTGTGTCTGTCCGGCGCAATTTTCTGAGAGAATGGAAAATAGAAGTAATTTTCACAATGAAACATCCGCGACAGGAATCGAACCTGCAACCTACTGATCCGAAGTCAGATGCCTTATCCATTAGGCCATAGGGAATACAACTCTCTTCATCTGGTTTTTTGACTTATATCTCCTTTCCTTTCCCCCATCAATAAGGAATGTATTCAATCTTTTTTTTGAATCTCAAGATTGTTTATTTATTTCACATCAGTCAGTTTATTTGTAATTCGAAACTGACAATTAGAACGATAATTGCCGAAACGTTGTAATATTTTAAATATTCTTACTTAACCAAATCCTATATAATATTGAAAAATATGTGGGTGTACACGCCAGATGTTGGAGTAAAGAAAACAGAGTCAAGAAAGAGAGAAGCACTCTTTTTTTGAGGTGGAATACCGAAAAAATCACTATTTGCAACTCAAAAACCATCAATAAATGTAACTCAAACGTCACTGAAAAGTGACAATTTTAATTAAAATGAGAGTCAAAAAAGAATGAAGCGATACTTCTATTAGATAGAATACTGAAAAATCACTATCTGTAACTCAGAAACCATCAATATTTGGAACACTGATAAGTGCCACTTAGAATAAAAAGAGACTCAAAAAAGAAAGAAGCAGTATTTCTATTAGATAGAATACTGAACACTATTGCAACTCAGAAACCACTGAAAAGTATCATTTGGAGTAAAAAAAAAAAAAAGGGTCAAGAAATAAGAAGCAGTATTTCATTAGGTAGAATACTGAGAAATCACTATTTGTAACTCAAAAACCATCACTATTTCTAACTCGAAAACCACTGAAAAGTATCAATAGGAATAAAAAAAAAAGATAGTCAAGAAAGAAAGATGCACTATTTCTATTAGGTAGAATACTGCTCAGAAGTTAGACATCTTAGCCATTAGACCACTAGGCCTACATTCTATTCTATTCTCTGTAAAAAATAAAAATATATCATAGATATATGATTTACAAGGTGGTTCTAAAAGCAGTCGTAGATTGAGAGAATATAGACATCAAAAATTAAATTAAAAAAAAAGCTTTTAAAAAATTTTAGTTTTAGTTTCCTTGATGTAATTTGTGTGTATGTGTGTGTGTGTGTGTGTTTTTTTTTTTTTTTTTAATAAATAAAAAATTGTTTTTGGTTACATGAGGGAGGCTTCCGGAGCGAAGCGACGGGTAGCCGACTAGTTTTTAAAAAGATAATTTAATCTTGTTAAGCAAGACCAGTTTTTTTGTGCATTGGTAAAAGAAATATATAAAAGAAATAAAAGGTTTGCAGTAGCCTGCGTTTGCTTGAGTCAGGACCTTAAGACATTGAAAAATTAACAGAAATTTTAGAATAGAAATCCATTCTGAAGAAAGGGAGAAAGGGGTAAGAAGTCCACGATCTCGATATTAATATAACATTATTCTGTATCTATCACGTGATTTTTCTACGAACTGGGATAGTTTCGAAGTGATCTCACAATTTCAATTTCTTTCTCGTCCACATTAGGACATCTTTTTTTTTTGTAACCCGTACGAAGAACAGGTCTTTCATTTGGTACTCGATAAGTATCCATTTGGAAAAGATTTCAATTCAAAAGTTAAATCGCCTTTAGATCTCAAAAGCAGCATCCCAAGTTTCAAGAAGATCTACGTAGCAGTTGAAACGTCGTTACGGGGAAACAGATGCACAGAAATGCGGAGGGACTGACATGATGAGTCTCACTTTTTTACTATTAGAAAAGAAGCTAAAAAAAAGGGAAAATTATAGTGCGTTGTGATAGCTTTCGAATAAGTAAAAAGAAAGCACTTAAAAGTTTTCTGATGCAAGTTTCTTTATCTACAGGTCCACTTTCTACCAAAGTCAACAGGGAATTTTATTAAATAATCTAGCCAATACTATTAAAATTTCAGTTTCCTTAGACGAGAGTTTTCGAGTAATACAAAATGATCTCGTAACTACGGCAGAATGTAATGTCCCCTCCCCCTCCGAGTTATCTAGGGGTCCAATTTCTGCCAAAATCAATACTACCATTTACTTCGAACAGTTCAAACATATCATTAAAATTTCAGCATTCTAAAGTAAATAGTTTAGAGGAATAAAGCTTAAAAATAGAAGGACAGACATACAGTGAAACCTCGGGTTACGAACAACAACTTCGAAATTTTTTTGTCTCGGGTAGCGAACAGTGCTTCGGCTTACGAACGAAGGTGTGAGAGAGAGAGAGAGAGAGAGAGAGAGAGAGCAAGGTTTAACGTTGGAGACAAACGACCGCGTACAGTACAAAGTTATAAGTTACGGGGCCAAATCACAACAAAGGCGCCTCACCTAGCATCTGAAAGTATCGCGCTCACATAATTCTTTTTCCGATGTAACAAGACATCGTAATGTATTTATTTGTATAATATATTTATTAAATGTAATTCTTTTACATTTAATTTTTTTGGTTATTTTCTTTCTCTTTATTTAATACGTGAAGTACACGTATTCTTTGCTTTTTGTCAGGTAAACGACCGGATGTTAATAAAAAGGAACGATTCTTTTATCTTGAAACGGATCGTCTCTATTTCATTGATTTCAATGTTTCGGGTTACGAACGTTTCAGGTTACGAACCGAGTTCTGGAACGGATTAAGTTCGTAACCCGAGGTTTCACTGTACTATTCTTTATAAATCATATACTTCTGCTACTGTACCTAATAATTATATTATTTCATTCGGATCTCTTGCCAACATCCTTCAGCTGTAATCTACTAAAAAGCCGTTAAATTGGAATTTAAATATAATATATAATATATCATAACCGTTATCACATTCAAAACTTTTTAATTATTTACATCAATTATATCTTCTAAATGGACGAAATCAAACTAAATGGATTTTATGAAAACAGAAAATAAAAATGCTTATAAATAAACAAAGGTTCTCGCACCCTCAGCTAATTAATTTATTTTCTTTATCAGTGAACTTTATTTTGATCCCAAGCTCCTAGATGATACAAACAAAAGACATTCACCAGATTTGACTTTACTTTGCTTCATATCGCGCGAACAGATCAATTTCACTTTTGAAACATCCAAAGCAAATACTTCGATTTTAACCCATTTTGCATTACACCATATTACAACATTCTGGAAGCTGTCGTCCTTGGCCGCTCAGCGGCCCAACCCCCCCGTGACATAATTATTCTAAGGTCACTGTGAAATGTATCAGAAGGAATTTGATGATAATTCTTGTAACAATCATTGCACTTTAAACATGAAAATATTTAGTTAATTATATAGTTTAAATTAAATTATTTACATTTCCAACTTTTTCAATTTTAATCAAATCTAATTAAGAATTAAGTAAAGGAAAAAAAATAGAATCACACCTATTGTTCGCTGTCAAATAATGTCTTCTAATTTTTGCAAATAACTTAACATTTTTTTGCTTAACGAAATGAAAAAAATTGGAATATCAAAAGATCTATTCTTATACTCTACTAATTTTACAGGGATTTTTCTTTACAACCTTTTTAAATAATTTCCACATAGCACATTACAGAGCAGATACATGTCGGAGCGAAACTCAAACTTACGTATCCTAGGAAGCTACAAGTTTAAAGTTAGTTTTGTATTTTGACCTCTGTTATGTGAGATTAATATTTAATCAACAAACAAGGATTCTAGAGTTAAAAAAAATGGAAACAACAAACAAACACACCTTGGAATTTGAGAAATTATACTAAATCTTAAAACATATCTGCAGAGTATTAAAATATATAATTTACGAGGGTTGGGGCAAAAGTCATGGCAACTATTTTTTATCTGCCAAACATGCGGCACCACTGCAATTCCGGAATACACGTTTGAAAGCTTGTTGGATGTTCTGATTGGCATCACTTACGTGGTCTGCGTCAGTGTAGGAACATCATGGGATCAGGTGAAAAATAGGTTTTTGGGAATCATCGTTTCATAGGGCAATGCAGTGTAGCCAAGCAAGAAAAAAGGAACCCAGGAATGCTAAATGCACAGTGTTTACACCATTCAAAGTAACCTCTAAGATTGTCCACTGTACGTTGCCAGCGTTCGGAAACTGCTGTCAAACGCCATCATTTTTCACGATAACGCCACATGTCACACAGCAGCTTCTTCACAGGCTTTGCTATGTCGATAGGAATGGGATGTCTTGGAGCACCCTCGGTATTCGCCTGACCATTGTCCATGCGACTTTGATTTGATTCCAAAACTCAAGCTGCTGTTACGTGGGAAACGCTTGCGAACAAAGATGAAATTTTGACGGCGTTTCGGCGAGAGGACTAACACTCAATGACTCACAAGCAGTCAATTACCATTCCCTTTCCAAACACTGCAGCCTTCCCAACCGCTGGAAATTGTCGATGGACAATCTTGGAGATTAATTTGAGAAGTGTTAGAAATGTGTGTTGAGCATTCCTGTGTTCCTTTTTTCTTGCTTTGCTACACTATCTTATGAAACGATGATTTCCAAATAGGTGTTTTTAATTTGCCCCCATGACGTTCCTTCAATGACCCAAACCACAATAGTGGTGCTAATCAGAAGAACATCCAACAAGATTTCAAACGTATATTCTGGAATTGTAGTGATGCCGCATGTTTGGCAGATAAAAAATAGTTGCCATGACTTATGCCCCAACCCTCGTATTAAGTTATTCATAGAATATTATGATTTTCATTTAGCAGCTAGCTGTATTGAATTTACAGATAAAAACTGTTTATTATAGCAAGCTGAAAATTTTACTGAATCGAATTATTTATTGAATTACATTCTATATTCCAAGAGGATTTGAAAATTGGCCTCCAATCATAAATTTTGATTTAATAAATTTACAACAATAGTGTTTAAACTTAACTGTAATCTTAGAAAATCTTAACTACTATTATAAAAGTGAAAAATCTGTAAGTTTATTTGCTTGTTTGTTTGTCATTCAATCATGGCTCAGCGGCGCAACGGATCAGATTGAAATTTTGCATGCAGGTAGTCTAGGACACGGAGTACGATGTAGGCTACGTTTCATCCCGGTCAATCAAATAGTTCCCGTGGATTGAATGAAAAACTTCCCAAAACTGACCATAGATGGCGCTAACGCAGTTTTCAATTTATGCATTTAAATCATTACCAAAACTGGCGATGGATGGCGCTCGCGCCGTTTTAAGTCGCGCCACAGATCTGAATTTGCAATACGGTTAATTAATATGTTGATTTCAAAATTGTACTGTATGCATTGTTTCAAATTTAAACTTTAATTTAGTTTCAGTTCTAAGTTTTGGTTTTACTTTATTTGAAGTAATTTGGTTTTCTAATACTAATGCAAGGCTTCCGGTTAGTCAGCTAGTTGTATAAGAAAAGTTAAACTGTGAAAATTTGAAGTTCTATTTTCACTACTTTTCAGCCATTGATTGTTGTTGGAGATATTATGTCCGAAGATGTTCGCATCAGATTAATTGAAGAAACCATCAAGAAACTTGGGAGATTAGATATATTGGTAAGTGTAAAGTTTTACTGGTCTTTCCAATGTATTACAATAATAGCAGACTAATTTCCAAGTATTTTATCCTTTGATTTTTGCAAATGATTTTATATTTTTCTTTTAGGTTAATAACGCTGGGTCATGCCAGTTTGGTTATTTTGTTGACGGAGAAGATTTGGATAAGCTGGACTTTCATTTAACCATTCATGTAAAGTACGTTAACATTTCACTAGATATATAGTTATTTTGATAGGAAGCTAACTATACAGCTTCTAACTCGCTTCTTCTCTCAATCGACGCCATCTTAATTTGTTCAGTTTGTTTATAGTCTCTTTTACTTGTATCTTTTGTTTATCTTCGGTATGGTTTTCTCGGCTATTGTATCAGTGTGTTATTTAGTTTTCGAACGCATTCGCATGTGATATACAGTGCGTTATTTACGAATTTCGGCCATCAAAATGACTTTGCAAGGTAAACGAAGGCTACTGTTTGTTATTGAATGAGCTCTGATCCCATATCTGTCGGATAAGCGGATCAGATGCTTGTGTGTACAAGTAAGCCTTATGCGAGATTCATTAATTTATTCCAGCAATGAACTTTATAAATAGCAGAATCTCCTGTAGTTTCCTACACAACGTTACAGTCGGTGCAGCTATATACAAGAAATCTGCTTCGACGTTCATCTTCTTATTAGAAATCTCTATTATTGAAGATGACAGCTTGACGACAATCTTCTTAATTCACAAACCCAATTAGGGAATCCATATTTTTTTGAAGCCGACTGCTTGGATTGGAAGATAAAGTTAATTCCAGTTACTGTGCAGTTTTAATCATATTAATATTCTGATATTAGTATTATCAAATTAGCACTCTATTGGTATTACATAATATTATATTTATTAGTATTTCTGCTGATACAGAATTGATTCCTAGTATATTCTCTCAGTATAACCCTTAACTAAAAAAAAATTTTCTGACGCTGAGATCCGATATAAAGCTTTTTGTAATATTTTTTTGCTGTCATTATTTGATGTTAAATTGTGTTTATGGTCTTAAATTTGATGTTAAATTGTGAGATAGTCTTAAACAGTCGTACCTTCATTTATGCCTCTTAGTTTTGACTCAAGAAGATTAGATAATAGGGGTGGAGGATGAAAATTGGGTTTTGTTTTTCTCACAAGGGACGTGCGTGACCTCGAATGCTGAGAACAGCACGAAAATGTGCTTAGAATATAAATCGCTCATCCCTAAAACAGTGGTATGAGTCATTCCCATGCAAAACTCAGCTGTTGTCAGCTAGCGCTATCCGACGGTGGTATGTTGCACCTGCACAAAAACGTATTTAATCTACTTGTGTGAATAGAATATCTCCATAATTATTTTAAGCAGAGGGAAATATAGCAATATAGTCATGAAATTGAAATACGTGTGTTTTTGGTCCTATTATATCGATATTTTGTTTCTTTGCATTACCAAAGTTCCTCTCTTGGACCTTCAATAGGTGATCATCCCAATGTCTCTCGTGGTGAGACGTGCAGTTTTTCATGGGAATGATTCATACCACTGTTTTTGGCATGAGCGAAAAATAACAAAATTTGTTATTTCTAAACACATTTTCGTGCGGTTCTAAGCGTTCGAGGTCACTCACTTCCCTTGTCAGAGAGATTAATTATTGTTTTTGAGTTGCTTTGAACAAGCAGTAAAGGTAGAAAGAACCAAGGCAGAGTTCATAATCGCCACTCGGAAATGGTCGAGGGGAAAATAACTCCATATACCAATGGAATAAACAGTTATTAATTGTTATATCTTAATATCTTAATGTCAACTAAAAATTTTTACAATAAAGTAGACTAACTACATATAAACTTGAGAGATAAGTTTATATGTAAACTTAACGAAAAAATTATAATGTGTTGCAGAATTAAACTCAACGATAAAATAATACGGATTAAAAATTATTTAATGAGCAGCTTACAGTAATGACGAGCAAACTTTGTTAGAACGAAATTTCAATATAATGAAAAGATTTACGTCTATGAAGCTCATTTTAACGGATTGTACCAACTTTTCATATTTTATTCCATTAATTTATTATTATATTTATTTTAATATTCCTTTGTTATTTTTTTTTAACAAATTTTAATTTTGCATTTTATTTTTTAAAATTAAAATAACATTTGTTTGTTATAAAATTTATGAATTTCATTTTTTATTTTAATTTTTAAGTATAATTTAACTAGCAAACTTGTTATCACGTCATCGTGGATTCTGAGATAATTTTCTTATGCGTGACCGCGACCACTTTCTCACAACCCGCGAGAGCGTCTCGGAGACTTCATGTTTGATCGTAAGTCACGTGACTTCCTGTTGACCCATGTATATAACAATGAAAATGGGAGCATCTCGGAGACCGTCACGGAGATCCGGGAAATCTCTGAACGTCCCGGGATGTCCGATTGAAACAAGTAGATAAAAATGAAAATGTGAGAATCCTCAATATTATACCTAACATTTGTTATTTTATTTGTATTTCTGGCTCTTGTGGTTTCGAAGGAGATAGGGCCAGCAAAAAAAATCATCTTATATATATATATGTAGATTTTAATAGTTTTATTTTTTTTATTTTATTGGTAATTAAAATTGTGATTATTTATTTCGTGCACTTTAATTAATTGTTTTACAATCGATTAATAATAATAAAAAAAAAATAAAAATGGCGAATTCAATTTTTGGAAATTGAACTCTCTTATTCATTTAAAAACTAAAATTTTTAAATTGATTTTTTTTTTTTTGCTTGAAATTAATCGCATTACATTTTTTTGCAGAATTCCGTTTCAAATTATTCAGCTGGCCATGAAGCATTTAATCAAAACCAAAGGTGTAGTGATTAATATGTCAAGTGCAACTGCCTTTAGACCGGTGAGTTGGTAATTGTAGTTTTATTATTACATTTCGAAGTTTTCTTTTTTCTTCAGGTTGAAGAAACAAAGAAAATTTAAAGAACAATTTTTTTTTATTACGAAACATTGAGAAATTTCTCATATGTATAAAAAAAAATTGAAATTAAAAACTTGGAAAGTAGGATCAGCACTATCACAGAAAGAACTCTTTCACGCACAAGTAAGTTCGCATAGAAACAAAAACAACAAAAAAATCTTTCTTTGTGTCGTTGTTTTTTCTTCTTTTTTTCTTTCGTCTTCGGTAACTCTTTAATTTCTAATTTAAACTCTTAAGGAAAACAATTTTGAAAATCTTAGAAGAAAAAAATGAAGTTAAAAGTAAGCCTATTTTAGAAAAACAAGTTTTAATTAGGAAGGACTATTCTTAATTCTGGTTATTAAAAAAAAATCAATACACTTTTTATTTAATAGAAAACAATAGCTACATAACTTTCCAATTCTACAGTTTCATAAACAATCTTAATTAATGTTTATTTACAATTTAAGTTTTCGTCTATTATTGATCCTAAAATCCAAGATCAATTAAACAGTGAATTCTCCAGGACCAAATTTGAAGTCAATTCTAATAATAATCTAAAATGATGAAATAATCTGATAGTTTAACTAGTTTAAAAAGATTTTTTTTCTTATCTTTTTGTTTTTTTCTTAAAGAAATCTAACAATTTTATGAAAGAATATCGATTTAAATACTATTTAAGTATTTTTAGAATTTTTTTTTTAGTATTTTTTTTCTTATTTTTGATTCGTTTAATTTATATTCTGCCTTCTATCTTATTATATTAATCGAAAACAATAAATTCGTAATTTATTTTAATACTTTTAATGAGTTTTTAAGTGCCCTTACTTTATTACATTTTTTTGTGGGCATTTGCTATTTTGTCACTAATCATTTCGCACTTTGTCGATTTTTATTTTTAGGCTTCTGATACCACGTATCAGACGCCTTATATCCCCGCTTTGTCTGTCCGTCTGTGAACAGGTATCAGCTCAGCAACAATCACAACAATCACAATAATCGCAACAATGGTGCTTTTTGCATTCACATTGATAATACAGATCAGCAACACTCCCAACAATCACAACAATCACAATAATCGCAACAATTGCACCTTTTGCATTCGCAACAATCACAGTTATAATAATAACGAAATTAAAGCAATATCAATTATATTTTCTTATACGTATCAGAAGCCATTGCGAAGCATTGTGATTGGTTTACTAATCGCTATCGCTACCTAGCTTAATTATAAAAATTGCAAAAATTAAATCTTACAGTTAATTAAGTCAAATTTGTAATAACATTGCAAATTAATTTAAATCTATTTTTTTAAAATAAATTTTCGGATTTTTTTTATATTATTTTTTAATGTGTTTATTTTTATTAAGCATTTGCCTGTCTAATAGATGCATAGTTGTAGTGATTTATAGAGAGCAACAACCATAACTATGAGAAACACTTCCATGACTACGAGGAAGAAATTTTAAAAAGAAAAAGCTTCGAAATCATCACCAGGGAAGATGTAACACTGCTTCAGGGAAAGGATGGTTATGAGAACTTTGTGAATCTATGAATGGAAAGAATAAAAAGCATCATTTCGGTGGCATTATCGTATACTGCTCAACACTACATAAACTCGGGCTTGGAAAAGATAACGAATTGGAAATAGCTGTC
>JAFIDM010111231.1:0-10259 GCA_023159025.1 Thereuonema tuberculata | reverse complement strand
CTTTGGCCATATTTCGACTAATATTTTCAAAGCCTTATTCATGCCGTTATACATAAATTTCTTAGGAAAGGAGAACATGTCTCCTTTTCCTAAAATGAAAAAAATAATACAAAACAAGAATAACTTCTCAAACAAACAACTTACAACATGACATCTGCCACGTTCACACACAAGCCAAATTCATTGTTAAAAAATTCTTCTAATTTTTAATTTTAAAATAAGCAATATCTATTTTTTTTTAAAATTAATATCATTTAATGTCTATTTGATAATATCTTCAAATCATTAAACCGTCTTCTTATAATGAAATATTTCAGTGATCTTCTCAAGTTCTTCAATATTTCTTACCTATCCTTCTAACTTCCATCTATCTTTGGAAGCGCGAAGATAAAATACCTTTCCTTTCATAAATTCATTCTACCTCTCCTTTAATTATGAAGATTTCATCAAATATAGTCTGAAATTCTTGAAATGTAATAATTCTTCCTCACCTAAATCCTCATTGAATAATCAAACTATATCTTCTGAAAACGCCAAAATTTAAACATAAATAATATCTTATAAATAACTTCTTCAAAGAACGCACAAACACCTTTGGCCATATTTCGACTTATATTTTCATATTATGTTCTTATATTATATTTGAATTATAAATTTTCATTGTATTTTATTTCTTGTTTTGTATTATTTTTTTCATTTTAAGAAAAGGAGTCATGTTCTCCTTTCCTAAGAAATTTACGTATTATGGCACGAATAAGGCTTTTGAAAATATAAGTCGAAATATGATCAAAGGTGTGTTTTTTGAAGAAGTTATTTATAAGATGTTATTTACGTTTAAATTTTAGCATTTTCAGAAGATATAAAAACAAAAGATTTATGTTTACTGCATAAGATTGGAAGCAATAATATAGTCATACAGCTGAGTAGAATAACTGATATATTTATAATATAAAAAGTTACAGAACCCTTATCAAGTGGAAGAACAAGTTTATATCAAGTTTATATAAACTTTTTACTTACAAATTACTTACAGGCATGCGAGCTCATTATCGCATGGAATCTCCAACGTATGCATTTTGGCCAGATCCAAACCGGACTTATCAGAAAATGCATGAAACATTGTAAATCCTAACTGAACCCGATGTCTATAATGCAGTATTGTGAGTGCCAGCTATCACCGAGTGTGGTTTTCTGAAAAAAAGACGAAAAAAAAAAGAGAAGAAGGAAGGCGTTTCCCAGAAGATGAGAGCAGTCAATGGAAATTTTGTCTCAAGTTATGTAATTCCTTTTAATTCGTTTCAGTTCTATTACTGTTGAGAACAGCCTGGTTGTTGGAATTCTTCCATGGAGGGCGAACCAGAGAGCTCCGTGACATTATTTAACCCGCATGCGCACATTCAATAAATGTATTATTAATATCATATTCCTCCGCTATCTCTCTTCTTTTCATATTTTTAATATACAAATGACTCCACAACCTCATTCATTAAGTATTTAAAAATGATTTATTTAAATACTACAGCAGCTAAATTTTCGGGAACAAATATTACATTATTTCCTTCTTCAAGCAAATTTGGAATTAACATATCAAACAATAATAATTGATTGATATGTTTGTTAATTCTAAATTTTCTTGAAGAAGGGAATAACGTATTATTTGCTTCCGAAAATTCGCTGCTATAGTATTTAAATAAATAATTTTTAAATACTTAATGTAGAGGTTGTTGAGTCATTTATATATAAAAAAAATGCATTCTTTGGCGAAAATACTTTTGTATAAATTCACCTTTGTTCTTTTGCTCTTCCACTTGATGGCGTAACGTTGTGTAACCTTTTATATTGTATAAATATATCAGTTATTCTACTCAGGTATATGGCAATATTATTGTTTCCATTATCAAACTTAAATATTGATCATTTTAATTCATTTAATTGGTCTAATAATTAACTAGCCTGGCTAACATTCATCAAAACTTATGACTTTGATTACTGGTTAAAGTTCAATGACTTAGTCAGTTCCAAAAATAGCTTATCACCTCAAAGCTAGATTTATGTTTAACATTAATTAACTTGATTCAGTTAAGTTGCCGTAAATTGACATAAGCAATTAGATTAACTAGCATTAAACTATTACAGTCCATTCGACTTGAATCTTGCTTCTTCTGAGCTGGCGTTCACCCAACTAAAGAACGGAAAAGGGTTCGTACTTACGATCTTCAGTTTTATAGAAATCGTGGAACACGATGCACCAACGAAGAAACGCACTGTAGTTGATTCTGGATACCTAACACTGAATCCGCTAGCTTCTGAATCTTCGAACTGCTGAAACATGCCGAGCTATGTTCCAATTCGAGGTAGCCCCGTTGTATCTGCCGTCGTCAAGGAAACAAACACTGCCTCTTGTTTGCGAAAATTCACCTTCCACAAACGAAATCGATTAACTAAAGTCACACAGCAATCTTCGAGTTGATTCACACACTAATAGGCACAGAAACCTTAAGCTCATATTCACCGTTGACATAGCACTTAAATGAGAGAATTCTTTCTTCTCATTTGGTTCAGCACAACATCATAACAAGAACTGGTTTGTTGCACTGGAAAATTCACACACTGTGTCTGCATCTGCAGTTGCCAAGTAACTGCTGGGTTGTTCTCTTTGCAACAGAGCATTGCATCTGCTCCGTTAACAATTGCATGTGAACGTCGCATGCATTATTCTTATTTGGTGAGCGTTCACGACTGCATGCGCGCTGTTGGATTTTTCTCCGGCAAATAACCCTATTTCACTTCAGTAGCCCTAATTTATAGTTATCTGGGCAGAATGGATATATATCATGGGAAATTATGGTGAGTAATTAAATCACACTATACATGTTGACTCTAATTTCACATTACACAATCCTCAAACCCCCCTCTCATCCTGCACAACCCCCCCCCCTCACAAAACTTTTCACCTTGAAAATAAAGAGTAATCACTACTTTAATTTATCGCTTTGAGTTTATGCACAAGCGTTTTGAATCTCGCAACTGAGATTGCTTTGGTCAGGGCATCCGCCGGATTCTCTTCATTGGTTACATACTGCAATCTGACTTCTTTTTGCTTCACAAAGTCCTTGATTGCGTAGAATTTTAACTTGACATGCTTAATTCTTGTAAGGTCAAATTTATTTTGAATCAGCCTAATAGTGGGCTGATTATCACAGTGAATTGTTGAGGCACTTTCACCTAACTCTTTAACCTTGAGTTCGGACAATAACCTTTTCAGTCCGATGACCTCAGGTACACAGTCATTACAAGCGACCAGCTCACTCTCTTGAGTGGATTGGGAAACAACATTTTGTTTCTTGCTCTTCCAAGCAATGGCACCATCACCTATAAATATGAGGGGCGTTCAAAAAGAAACGAGCCGGAAGCCGAGGAACAGAAACCGGTACAGGTATGTCAGAAGTATTGGCCCTGGTTGTTGAGGCACTTGTCCCACTGCGATACAAGGCGATGAATGGCTGTCTCGTAAAATTCCCGGGGCTGCGTTGTGAATTTCAAAAAAAACAGTTCACAACATCGTCGTCCGACGTGCAGTGAAGCCTAAGCAGTGAAGCCTGTGGCAAGCTTTTTCAGTGACGCCTATGCAGTGAAGCCTAAGCAGTGAAGACTGAGCAGTGAAGCCTATGCAGTGAAGGGACATGCAGTGTTCACCGTACACTGGTGACATTCTTCGATGAATGTCCGTTCCCCCTACTCCTTCTGCTGTCAGAAAACGAACAACACCTCTTTGCTTTTCTTTAGACGCCTCCATTGCACTGTTTCACTGCTTGCAACGTGAATGACCTTGTTGGACGATTGACGCATGCTTCTGCTAGCTTTTAGTCACGTGACTTGCACCCGTGATCCTCTAGCGGCGGGCTGTAAACTTTGCACTCACTCGTGTCGGAACCAATCTGGGTTACACATGCAATGATATTATCCTTCTGTCACCGGTTTGCCCATTACACACTCCGGCTCGTTTCTTTTTGAACACCCCTTATATTATAGCTCCGGATGTTGATTTACCATGACTCCGGTCTCCGTAACTGGCATCCGTAAAGGCGTTTACTTCAAAGTCTCCTTTCGAAATAACCATCTTCATCTTCTTGACGATACCTTAGTATTTTCTTGACTCTCGTCATATCGGCTTGGGTAGGTGAGTTCAATTTTTCAGAACATCTGCTTACCGCGTAGGTAATATCTGGTCTGGAACAGCTGCTAACGTAGTTCAGGCTGCCAATCAAGCTTCGGTATTTTAGATGTTGTGACTGTCAAGAACTTCGGTGTCATCTTGAGTATCTTGTGACTTAAATGATTCTTCTATCATGGGAGAAATTACTAGTTTGCATTCCACCATTTGGTGTTTCTCTAGCAGGTTGCAAATAAATTTCTCTTGAGAGATGGTGATCTTTCTTTCCTTTAAGTCATAGTCAATGTCCATACCAATAAAGCTGTTGATTCGGTCTAAGTCTTTGATTTTGAACAACTTGTTTAAATCTGTTTAGCTTCGTGGATCACAGTTCCATTCTTCCCAAAGATTAGTATGTCATCGACATATAATTTATTAACAGAATGCATTCGCCTTTCTTCGAGCTATAGGTGAATATGCATGGTTCCTTCAAATTCATTTTCCAATAACTAGTTTCTGAAAGTTTCATACCAGTTTCTTCCAGCTTGTTTTAATCCGTAAATGGATTTTTGTAGCTTTAAACCGTTGCAATCTTTGTTCGATAATTTGATTCCCTCTGGTATCTGGATAGATGTCATTGTAGATCGTTCCATTCAGATATGAAGAGTTGACATCGCATTGGTGGATGTCATAGCCTTTATGCACTGCAATGGACATCATCAATCTGATGGTTGTCAAACTTGGCGTAGGAGAGTACGGGCACTCGTAGTTGATATTTCGACGCTGTAGATAGCTGTTTGCAACTAGTCTGCTCTTGTATTTGGTCAATCTACCCTTTGCGTCTGTTTTGATTCGAAATATCCATTGGGTGGATATGGGGCTAACATAGTCCGGAATCTCCGTTTCGATCCAACTTCCGTGATTGCATAGGTTTCTTAGTTCCTCATTTATGGATTCTTTCCATTTGTCGCTGTTTTTCCTTCTAAGGCTTCTGTATAGCTCATAGGTACTTCGTCTAAGCTGCTTGTATGCGCTCTGACTTCAGAGTGTCTTTTTACGCTTCTGCTTCTTAGATTCAAATACTTTTCTTCATCCGACTGTTCGTTCATGGATTCGGAGTCCTCTGACTCTTCACTTAGTCTGTCTGATTTGTCACTTGACTTTGGTGAAACAGTTCTGGCAGAATCATTAAGTTCTTCTGCTGAACTGGAATCCGATGAATTCAACTTTTCTGGAAGAGATAGACAATTGTAGTCTTCTTCTTTTCCGGTCGAACGGGTTTCAAGAATCTCACATCCTCGCCTATTTTCGTTGATGAACACCTTTCTTGTTTCAACGATCCGCTTATCTTCAACATCAAAGACAACATAGCCTCTTGTGTTGCTTGAGTATCCCAAGAATATTCCTTTGTAGATTCTTGATACAAACTTGTTTCGTAGCTTTATATTGGGCAAATTAAGATAAGCCATACTTCCGAATTTTCGGAAATACTTCACACTCGGTGGTTTTTGCTTCTTATACAATATAGCAATTGGTATTTCATTCTTCAGGCTCTGATGAGGAATACGATTCAATATGTAATTGGCGCAGCTCACGGCAAACGTCCAATAGCTTAGTGGCAGGTGTGAGTCCATCAAAATTGTCCTGGCAATTCTAAAAGAGTTCTGTTAATTCTCTCCGCGATCCCATTCTGCTGAGGGCAGTACGCGGTTGAGTGCTGGAATTTGATGCCTTTATTCTTCAGGAAATCTGTAATGCACTGGTTAGTGTATTCGGTTCGTCGATCCGAAAATAAGTATTTAATCTTGCATCCCCTGGATCGCTCGGCAAGCGCAATGAACCTCTTGACGTGCTCGAATACATCCTCTTTACTTTCTGTGAAGTTCGCCTTGAGTAGTCGTCGATGAAAGTAATGATATACCGTTTGGTTTAACCTTTGTATAAATTGTTCGATGATCTATGGCCTATAAGGAATCTTTTTCCGTTAGCATCTCTTACAACATAGCTATCTTTCTGTATGACTTGAGAACATCCTTTGTTGTCTAGCGCTCCTGCTGAGATAAGATTAACTGAGATCTTAGGTACAAAGTAGGTGTTCGTCAGTGTTAACATTTGTGAATGATCTTGATCAAGTTCTACTTTAAGATCAACTGATCCTATTCCATAGGCGGATACAGGGATAATCGCAGCTCCATAAACTTGGACAGGTTTCGTTAGTTTCTTGGATGAGCTGAATGAAGTCTTGCAATTGCAGATGTTGTGGCTTGTTGCACTATCGATATACCATATCGGTGTTGATTGTCTTGCTTTTTCTCTAGGTCTTCACACATAACCACAACGCCCGAAAAGTTCTTGGGCTTGTTGGTTCCATTTGTAGTGCGTTTTTCCATCTTGCTTTCTTTTGCTTTCTTCTTTCTGCAATTCTTGGCAATATGCCCTGTTTTCCCACAGTTAAAACATTTTCTGTTTTCTTAGAATTTGGATTTGTTTCCAGATGTACTAGCATCCGTCTCGACTGGTGGAATAACTGTTGTTTTGAAGGTTTCGGATGCAACAGCAGGCTTTTCAACTGTTATGTTCGAGTGCTTTCTTTTATACTCCTGAAGCACATTCTCGATCACATGTTCCGAGTTATAATTACTGGACTTGTGTCTTATCATTAGACTCTGAGCGCATGCATTGTAGCTTTTTGGTAATCCTGACAGGATAAGCCAACTTATTTCTTCGTCTGGGATCTGACCGCCTTTTGAAGTGATATCGTTCACCAACAACTTGATTTTCATAATGTTGTCAGGAAGATTCTCATCACTTACAAGTTTACTAACATTGTAGAGGTCTCTCTTCAAGTCGGTGACCTTTAGGTGGTCCACTATATTGAATTTCGATTCAATTTCTTGAAGCAGCTTGCTCGGATCATTCTCTTCCTTTAGCATCATCCGGAATTTCTCTTCCACCGATTCAATGATGAATCCTGTTGTCTTCTGGGACTTGTCCAATAACTTACACTTTAAAGGACTGTCTTCTTTGTCTTTTATTACATCAAGGGGAGTATTGGCCACATCCCACAATCCGTTTTTCTGCAACGACGTGCGGATGTGCATCTTCCAATGAAGATAATTTGTTCCAGCTAACAGCAAAACATTACTCGCCATTATGGATATTTTTATTTTCCTCGTGTGTTACTTAGTTCACAATTAATCTACTCTTATTAAATAATCTACTGATAGCCTTAGTACGCTCACTGTTGATTCACTCAACATGTGCTACAGAACACGTAGCAAAAGTCCTTAACTCTGTAGGTTTCACATCGGAAGGAGTTCCTCGTTCCATTATCATATGTAGGTTGCACAGTGGAATGCGTTCTAGGCCTAATAACCGTCTGTGGGGACGTACATTAACTCTCCCGGAGTGTGTTGCTAGGGTCCACAACCTTGTGTAAATAAGGGGTAATGAACTATTTAATCCTTGTAACGCTTCCCTACATAAGCGGTTTCAGAGTATACAAATGGTAATTTGGAAAAACCTCAGGCAAAAATAAATTAGTTAGATTAATCAGCTAAAGAGTAATACGAACAGTCAATGAATACACATAAAAAGGAAAGATCAATGATTTAATTCTTTGAATTTAACTTTAAATATCAAAAAATATTATCTTATCGATAATATGGCTAACACTAATATTCGTCAAAACTTATGACTTTGATTACTGGTTAAAGTTCAATGACTCAGTCAGTTCCAAAAATAGCTTAAAACCTCAAAGCTAGATTTATGTTTAACATTAATTAACTTGATTCAGTTAAATTGCCATAAATTGATATAAGCAATTAGATTAACTAGCGTTAAACTATTACAATCCATTCGACTTGAATCTTGCTTCTTCTGCGCTGGCGTTCACCCAACTAAAGAACGGAAAAGGGTTCGTACTTTCGATCTTCAGTTTTATAGAAATCGTGGAACACGAAGCACCAACGAAGAAAGGCACTGTAGTTGATTCTGTTTACCTAACACTGAATCCGCTAACTTCTGAATCTTCGAACTGCTGAAACATGGCGATCTATGTTGCAATTCGAGGCAGCCCTGTTGTATCTGCCGTCGTCAAGGAAACAAACACTGCCTCTTGTTTGCGAAAATTCACCTTTCACAAACGAAATCGATGAACTAAACTCATCACAGCAATCTTTGAGTTGATTCACACACTAATAGGCCACAGAATATAAGCTTTAAACCTTAAGCTCATATTCACCGTTGACATAGCACTTAAATGAGAGAATTCATTCTTCTCATTTGGTTCGGCACAACTTCATAACAGGAACTGGTTTGTTGCACTGGAAAATTCCCACACTGTGTCTGCATCTACAGTTGCCAAGTAACTGCTGGGTTGATCCTTTTGCAACAGAGCATTGCATTTGCTCCGTTAACAATTGCATGTGAACGTCGCATGCATCATTCTTATTTGTTGAGCATTCACGACTGCATGCGCGCTGTTGGATTTTTTCTCCGGCAAATAACCCTATTTCACTTAAGTAGCCCTAATTTGTAGTTATCTGGGCGGAATGGATATATATCATGGGAAATTATGGTGAGTAACTTAAATCACACTATACATGTTGACTTAATTTCACATTACACAATCCACATCTTTGGATTGTCTTCATGCCCTTTTGAGTCATGGATGAAGGAGAAATGACTCGGTGTGGCCGAGAGACTGCTTCAAGATACCACTCTGAAATGATTTCCAGACAGTGAAGCGCTCGCCCATTTCGGATGTTTGTGTTTGAAGAACAGAACGCCTTGCTTCGGAGTTGTGTGTGTGTATCATGGACGAGTAATAGACAAGCTGATCGGCGATTCACCTTTCCACGGAGCGGCAACTTGTTGTGCCTCATGACGTCACTTCAGTGCCTTCTCTCCGTCAGCAACCATACTAGTGTATTGTGATTACGCAAATAAACCCAATGCTGGTATCCCAAGGTATTTGTGTGCGATATCATAAACGTAAGTAACAATTTGATAGGCCTATTATTGCATTGGTACCAATTCGTCATGCCAACAAGAAATTTTAATATCAGTTAACCAATTTGATTACGACGACAGCTGCATTGACTAAGATTTTCTTTTATCGAACAAACTTTGTAAACTTTGAAATCTTTGTCAAGAAAAAGAAAAAGATAAACAATGTAGTGTTTTCAATGTTAATATTAATTTTAATTGACTTCAAATCCCTTAGAAGAACTTTTCTCAAACGGAAAGAAGCGTGTGTGTATTATCTTGATTTTAATCCTTATTTTAATCGCCACCTGATTTCTTTGTATTTGATGTTCTTAGTAAGTATGAGAATCACTGAATGATTCATTCAGAGCTAGCCGCTCGTTGATTGTTTCCTTTACTGATTGTATCTTTAACCTTTATTCGTTCAATACATTTCTTTGTTTCTTTTAAACCAAAAGTAGTTTGTCTTTTTTTTACCTTTATTTAATTTATCTTTAATCTAAGTTGGGATAATCTTGGACCCAGTACTCTTATTCCCTTCTACCTGTCCGCAGGTGTCTTAATTATGCTTCCACGTGCTGATAACTCTCTATTAGTCATTTTTATATTTATCTTGTTAGAAATGTGACAACACAATGGTGAAGGTTGCGATCTAATATCTCTGACCGTTTGGGTGCTACAGAATGTGACATCCAGACAGGATAAAAGCAAGAACGGTCAACTACCAGTGTTACAGGAAAGCTGTAATCTAGGGGCCGCTAAAAAAAACCTTAGAAAATAAGAAAAAAATAAAAAAAAAACATTCGTACATTGAAATAAAAAAAAAGATTAAGAGAGAGAGAGAAAAAATAGATTCAAATAGACAACCTCAGTATATGAGTCCGAGACCTGTAGCATCAAGCTACAGCTGGCAACTGAAATGAAATGATTGCATTTCTCACATTTAAGCTAATAGTGGAAATCCAATGCAACAATGCCAAATATCTCGAACATTGGCCACTGCAAATACCCTATTCCTAAGGTATTTGGGCGTCTGAACACGCTGATGAAATCAGTTTGTTAATCCGATCTATTTATATAAATAAATATATAATTATATAAGGTATAGTTTTTTTTT
>JAFIDM010111229.1:0-10260 GCA_023159025.1 Thereuonema tuberculata | reverse complement strand
CATGGCGGAAAACGGAACAGCTTCTCAAGTAAAAGCAGAATCCAAAACAATCGCTTCAAGTTCCTAAGAGTGTGTGATTTCTCTCTTGTTGCAGTAACAATCGCCACTGGATAAAAATGTGAGTCTCTTGTGCTTTAGCCTTTCAATTGTTGTAGCAACCGGATTCATTCTAGGTGAGTATTTCTTATGGCAATTGCTCTTTTAAATTATATTTCCGCAACAATACTATTAACACTTTTATTGCTAGTTTTATTACACAAGAGCAGTCCTACTAGGTGACATAAAAGCACCTGTGTTGTAGGTGCTGGTAATGATTCTACAAAATTTTTTTAACATTTATATTTAATAACATCTACAACAGTTTTCACAACAAATTAAAATTAAATTGCAAGAATACAGAAAGAATTATTACAAATTTTACAAATATGACTTGAAGAATTAATAAATTATATAACATAGTCATCAAGAGAAAACTAAGCATTTTTTTTTTTTCATAAACATAGACTCAAATTTGTATTCAAATAAGGTATTTTATGAAAAGATTACAAATTAAATTCAAATAAAACATCTAAACAATTAATTGATATATTTATTAAACATATAAATAATTTTATATTGGAAACCAGTTTTAAATATAACTTATGTTATGAAAATTTCGTTGAATGGGAACTTAATTAATTATCTAAAATTAAAAATATAAACCACACATCATATGATAGGGTTAATAATTTTAAAATAAATCATAAATTTCATTTATTTAAAATTACAATAACAATTTCTATCTATCACAAAAATTATATTTTTACTACCATAGATAAAGCACATAATAATTTGGCTATTATTTGAAAACAATTTTATTTTGATAAAATTAAAGAATTACTACATGAATAATCTGGATTTTTAAAAATTAATAAGTCTAAAGATTCTATTTTAAATAATTTAGAGAAATGTTTTTTAAAATTTAAAGATCAATTTAAAACATTTAAATATAAAAGAATTAAAATTAATAGAAATTTAAATTAAATATTCTTAAACCCAAAAATGCATAAAATAGGTAAATTTAGAATGATTTGTAGTACAACTAATTCTATTTTAAAGCAATCAAACATTATTTTATAAATTTTTCTTAATAAATTGCATGAAATTATTAAAAATAAAATAATCCTGATTTTTATTGGCTTATTAATAATCATGATGATGTTATCAAATATGTAAATAATACTAAAATTTTTAATATAATTACAGCAGATTTTGAAAACTTATTTACAAATATACCTTTAGATTCTTTATTTAAACAAATAGAATTCCTAATTTCTGAATTTAATATAAACAATTTATTTGGTATTTCTATTAGTAAATTTCTTAATTTTCTTAAATTTAATTTATATAATAATTATATTGAATTTGATGATGAAATATATTCCCAAATTAAAGGTATTGGAATGGCAGTAAAGTATAGTAGCATTCTTGCTAATTTATTTTTATTAGCTTATGAATTTCAATTTGGTATTAATACCCATTTCCAATTTAAAATTTTTAGATATATAGATGATTTAATTATTTCTAATACTAATTTTATGATTGATTATATAAAAGACAAAATTTATAAAAATATTATTAACTTACAAAAAACTCATAATAATTCTAAATTTGTTGATTTTTTTAGATTTACGAATATATTACCATCAACAAATTCCTTACATTAAATTATTTAATAAAACATTTTTATTTCCATTTAAAATTAATAGATTTCAAAAATTTACTAGTAATATATGAGGGGCATTCAAAAAGAAACGAGCCGCAGGCCTAGGAACAGAAACCAGTACCTGTTTGTCAGAAATATTGGCCCTGGCTATTGAGGCACTTGTCCCACTGCGATACAATACGGTGAATGGCTGTCTCGTAAAATTACCCGGGCTGCATTGTGAACCAATTCTGAACGAAGGGCTTGACTTCGTCGTCCAAGGTGGAGCAAGGTGAGCTTGCCTGGATGACTCCAGCCACCAGTGTTCCATTAGTTCTCAGTGTCATCCAGGCAGGCTCACCCGTGGGGGTCATTCTGCTCTACGACAATGCAAGGCTCCATATGGCAAACACAATCACGGCACTCTGGCAGAAATTCAAGTGGGAGGTTCTCGACACCCTCCATACAGTGCAAGTAGTGGTAATGGTCACTTACAACCTATGTCCGTGGGACACTTGAGACGTGTTTTTTTTGTTTTGGTTGGAAGGAACGGGTTTTTTGTGATTTTTGTGTTGTGGATGGTTGGACTTGTTGTTTTTTGGATTGTTTTTTGTTTTTGGACGGGTAATGGTTGTTTTTAAGTGGTTTTAGGAAGGTTTTTTTGATTGTGTTTTGAGGGAGGGATGGGGGAGGTATGGTTGAGGCTGTATGGTTGAGTTCGTTGTGACGTTGAGGTAAGGGTGATTTAAGTTGTGTTGGGGGGATGTTTTGATGGTTTTGTATTTTTTGTGATGTTGGTTTGTGTTTTTTAGTGGTTTTTATTAAGTTTTTTTGTATGTTGAACGTTTTTTTATTTTATCTTTTTCTTTCTTAATTTTGTACAAGAAGCAAATCACAACAGAGACATGGAGAAAGAGAATTGCCTTCAATTTGTTTTATTATGTTTTTCACAATTACTGTTACATGGTTTGGTTCATTGAACCTGTTTTTTACATGAATGAATGAATGAATGAATTACATAGTACGGTTCATCAAACTTTTTTAATAACATGAATGAATGAATGTAAATTTAATGCGAAATTATCAAAAAAAGACATTTTTCTTACAGTAAATGTTAAAAAACAACCCTTCACCAATTGGGAAAAAACCTTTCACCATTTTTTTTCTTTTTTTACAAAAAATTTACAGAAATATTGTAAAAAAAAGGGAAAAATTGGAATTGTACTATTTTCTACTTATCTAAATCTAAAAAATGGACTAGAGAGCAAAATAACTCATCCATTTTTTCTTTTCTACAAGAAAAAAAATAACAAATTGTAATACATGACAATGTGAATATTACATGAATATATTTATACAACCATCACCAGAATTTATTAACCTTTTTTCCTCCAAAAGAATAAGTACAAAAAATTATCACATCATTTTTACATTGTCTTTTTTCTTTTCTTTTTTTTACTGTTTCTTTTCTTTATCATCAGATGGTGATAGACTCAGTAAGGCCTTACACGATTGGGTAGTGGAACAGACCACGGGTTGATTTCTTCGAATTTCACGAAGTTGTTCACCGAAATGTTCTCTAAGTCTATTGAATAGGATAAAATCGTTAATGTCTTTTCTCGATGTGAACATGTCGAGAAATTCGCTATAAGAAAAACCACGAGTCATAAGTAGTATAAAATAAATGCAGTAGGCACCGCAAGTTTGGGAAAAAGGTCCCTGAATAACGACACGACTTTCTCGAAGTCGTTTCGCGTTTTTCCAAATAAATTGTCTAATGAAGGGATTGCGTATTGGATTACCGTACGAATCAAAGTAATACACACTTGATGTTCGTGGATGGAAATACAGGGCGACCCAGTGAGAACCCGGCTTTGAATGATTGTCCAAGTTCACAACATACGCCTGGTGTAAAGCCTTTACTGGAAGTCTATCGCAAGCGTATACTCCCCCAAATTTGCTGCTCGTCTCGGGATGTGAACTTAACAGAGAACTGATTTGTAATGTGTTCATTTTCTTTTCTTTTCTTTAGTCCATTAAGATCTTTCTGCTATTGTCTATTTCAATGATTTTTTGGAATTCGGCATACACAAACACATTCACCGTGTGTTCCAGTGGAACTTTGAATCGTACATCTATACGGACTGTACCGTGCTCGGTCAATTGAAAATGTTCACTACCACCTGCCAGGTCAGGCGATAAGTCAAATCCGTATAAGGTCGATCCCTCGGAATAAGATTTATAGTCAATTCCCAGTCCTGCATCGTCCAGGTACCGTCCCGTTGTAGTTAACAGAGAGAGATAATTTCTAGCATAGAGTTTTTTATCATAATCGGGTCGGAACGGTTGACTGGGAACGTTTCGACCGTCCACTGATAACACAAGGTGATTCACGTTGAAATGATGAAACAAGAACGGATTCTCCTTGTAAGATCCATTGAAGGCACTGTTTTTCACTAAACCCAAGATAATTCTCTTGGGAATTTGTCCGATGAAGGCATTGTCGAGGTTTCCCTGAAGACTACCAGCCGGGATGGAAAAGATTTTGCATTCGACACGGGTAATGGGGTACTTGGCAGGTGTAGAGTTCAAAATTCTCGTATGGGCAATTTGAACTGTTGGAATAACATTCACTTTTCGCACATGTAGGGAAGCACTTTCGATGACCACTTTGTAATCGGCTTTTTCATCTGGCGATAGGAGCACAAACTGATTCTTACTTCGAATCAGACGGACTCGAACGTTCACCTTGTTAAGAATCAGTTTGTTCTGTCTGAAGATATCACCGTGAAGACTACCCTGCAGTTCGACGGTGTTTCCACCACTCACGAGCGAGTGACGTTCTTTGAGTCCTGGATTGCTATTGGCTGCGAGCGGATCGAGGTCGTTGAATTGACCCGCCTTGTCTTCGTACCATCCGGCAACAGATAGCAGAGTCTTTTTACTGTCGAGCCCGTAATTTAAAAAGGATTCGATGTAAGCACGATGGGGGTAGCAATTGTCCGAGGCAGAAACAAGTTTATCACCCAAGTAGACATCGACTTGAGTGAATAGTGAATGAAGTATTAGATTAACTGTGCTGATCTTGTCTCCTTCCCCTATGGGTGTCAAATCACCACCTTTCACTATTTTCAGACGCACACTGAGGAGAGTTTTTGATAAGTCCAAATATTCCTCGCCAGCACCGGCGATCACGAATTCAATGGGTCCCGTTTCGGTGATGGAGGCAATCGGGTGATATTCAACATCGGCTCCATTCTGAATAACGACTTGTGTTGGAGGGAGAGTGAAAAGATCTAATTCGTTTTTAAAACTCTCCTCAGACTTGCAATGAATTAATTGTCCCTCACCAGCCATTTCTTTTTTCAGGAATCAAAAATGTCCTTTGGAGATTGTCCTCGCTGCTGTTTTTTTGAATTTTTCCTTTTTATTTTTTTGGATGTAGTCTTCTTTTTCGGCTTTCTTTTGGCTGTGGTGGTGCTGGTACGAGAACGCTGCCGACGCACTTTTACCGTTGTTTTCCTTCTTTTTCTCCCTGCATCAACGACCGTCCTTGACAATGACCTGTCACCGGATTGGTCGGTGAATGCACTGAGCCACTTGCGCCTGCCATACAACCTACCAAGTCCAGCTCCACTTCCTGTTTGGCCGGAAGTTACGTCTTTCAATGTCTGCTGAAGCTGTTTTTTGGTGGCGTTTTGAAACGTTTCACCCTGTTCAACGTCATCCAGAATGCGATTACCACTTCTTAGGGCGTAACGACCTGCCGAGTAGGCGAACTTTTTTAACACTGGTTTTGCCCAACGAAATAATGATTTAAACACACTGCCGATTCCACCCCCTCTTTGATAACGAACACCACTGTAGAACGGCACACTGTTGGTGTATTCCGATCCACCAATTTGATTTGCATAGTAGCAAATACAAGAGCGGGGGTTGTATCGTATCGAATGCATCTCTTTCCGGAACACAAATGAGTCACACTTTTTTCTTTTATTAACTGCACTAGGGTAGGGGAGGTGTGGGGGGGTTGGGGGTAGGGTTGGAGTTTTTTTTCACCAATCAAAATGTTTTCTTGGCTTTACTTCTTACTGTCGTATTTTACGAAAATGCAGGGTTAATGTAGTTCTTCCCCTCTGGAAAGCCACGGGAAGGCCAATGTCATTTCTCAAATATATTGTAATTGTATCGAATGAATGACGCAATAGGGGTCTATAAAACAAATTGGTATAGGACTCTGTTATCAAGTCACCATCTTTGCCACGAATTTGCACCGTACGTAAAAGGGGGGCCATTACATCGCCAACAATTGAATTGTCAATCAGATCTGAATATATATAAATGGAATAAAAACCCCCGTTCAAGTCAATGACCGAGCCAGCCTCTATGGTTTGAAGGAATTCTGTCTGGCCGAGAAAACCTAACAGTTCAGATAATTCGCGAGTTAAAATTACTTTAAAATAACCTGTTATTTCAAGAGTGATTCTATGAGTGATATTATTGTAGGTGAATTGAACCGGTGTTCTTTCCTCCTCGTAACGAAAACGATCCTTAATACGAGCTGACATTAACTGAGTTAGGTGTGCTGCATTCGAATAATATCCCTGAGGAATTTGGAATTCATTAATGACCGAAGAACTTGCTTCTTTTAATTCAAAGTCGAAAAAAAAGGGGGCTTTCGAAAGATCTATATCTGTAAAGATGGGTGTGTCTTTGGCTGTTGTGCTTTCTTTAAATACAACCAATGTTTGCTTTGAATTTTCCTCATCCGACACTCGTAAAAGATCAGGCTGAGTAAAACCTAACAACTGAGCCAGAGGTAGACACATTCGAATTTCTGCTCCGCGCGGTAGGGAAACGATAACACGATTGAAAACTAGCAAAAACATTACCTCGTTGGAAAGTTTTTCTATGGGATGCTCTTGAATACTGGCTGTAATTTTACGAATGAATTTGTCAGCGCTTTTAAACTGTTGTTTTAATGGAATGGTAAAGCGGAAAGAGGGATAACTTATAACTCGAAACACGCCATCATTACCGCTTATGTTGTACCAACTATGCTGATAGCTAACCTCGGCCAGGGCACATTCGTAGGGCTCTTTTAATTCAAATCTTTTTGGTAGTTTGGTTGTGAAAGTGGAAATTGTGTTTTTCGGAAAAAAGGATGTGCTTGAATTGCTCGGGAGCGTCAGATAAAATTCATCCATTTTTTTTTCGCTGTTTAGGTACTGGAAATATGCTGTAAATTCCCAATTTTAACCCAGCTATCGAAAGCGGGACTGTATCCCTGCCAGCGAACTAAATATTCCCTCTTATTTCATCGTCCTCTTTCCTTAAGAATTTTCTCAATGGGATAGAAACTATCTTCGCCTTTTTCAATAGATTGTAATTCCCAAGGGTAAAAAGTTCCACGTATTGGCTCACCCGAGCCGTCTTTCAAACGATACACTTGAGGGCTTCTCTTTGATACAATCTCTGAAATTGTAAAAATTTCAGGAGTCCACAAACCCTCGAACGCCTTTTGGAATGATCGTCGTGCCGAACTAATACGTACCTGTTGACCTGTCTTAAATGACACGCCTGGCGGTCGTCGTCGTGACGTATTCGGAGTTTTTCCGTAGAGGCGCTGCCATACAAGATGTTGGTTCGAACCGGTTACATCGTTTGGGGCCATACCAATACTCGAATGAAAACTGTTATTATAGGCATCCACCAAATCTTTTAAAGCATCAACATAGCGAAAAGAGCCAGTAAAATGAAAATATTTGAAAAGTTTTGACCGAAACGTTCTCACAAATCTTTCAGCAACTGAAGCTTTAACAACTGGATCCTGTGATGTAAAAAAGTGAACATTGTGTTCTTTTAGAAATGTCTGAAAGGTTTTGTTGACAAATTCACGCCCTTTATCGGTTTGTAAACGATCAGGCGGGTCAACGTCCTCCGTCTTAAAAAGATGCTCAAAGGCTTTGGTTATACTAACTCCTGTTTTGTTTTTCAACGGCACTACAAAAGCACGTTTCGATAGAATGTCTATGACGACGAGTAAAAATCGAAAACCGTCATTAAATTTTGCCTGTTTCTGCATATCAATAAGATCTGCCTGCCACTGTTCGTTCATAACGGACACTTTCGTTTTCCCTCGTGGGAAATTTTTTCTAGCCGGTTTAAAAAGAGTATAGTTATCATGTCTTTTCAACCACTGTTTAACTTGAATCAGAGTAACGGATTTATTTCGCTGTTTGGCAGCCCTGTATAATTTTTGTACTCCGTCAAAAGATGCTGGGTGTTTTGGATCGAAATAAATCGATCTCAATAATTTTTCCACAGCTGCGGATAAGACTGCCATTTTCCCTGTCCTGACTGTACGCGTATTTTTGAATTTCCGTTTTTCTTTTTGGCTGCGGGAACTTGTAAATTTGAAATAATTTTCCACTGTTTATTGTTTGGGACGTCTTCTTTTGATAATGGAATAGAAGTTAAAAGATTACGGAATTGAATCCAGCCAGTTGGCGTTCTTTTGCTCTGCCGCACCAAATGATTCATTAAATCAAAAATACTACTTTGAGAAATGTTTTCACCTCGAATCATCAATTCTCCCGTTTTAGAATTCCATCCCGCATAGGGCACCGCTTTAAAACGTTCCAACAATTTTTTTGCAAAAGGCTGATAAGATGTGGGCATGCGAGTCAAAACCGCATCTTCCCAACTAACCCCTGACGGAGTTTGAATTTCTTTTTTTTCCTGTGACGCGTCGTTTTTCACGCCGGCACTGTCTGATGCAGCAATATTTTCGGTCATTGACTGTAAAACAGGATCGTACCGTCTGCTCTTGTTCTGATTATAAAATGTTTGAAAACGCTGCTGTATATTATTAACTAATTTAATTTTTAAATCATTCGGTAAGGTGCTATCGTTTAAAAGATGATCAAGTTCTTTTTCCAAAGAGGATAGTTTCTGTATAATATTTTGAGACGGGTCGTATTTTTGTGTGGACCCTTACAACATTTGTGAGGCGAGTTCTTCTGGTAAAACAACAAATTTCCTACCGTGTTCCATTCCTTCATCGGTTGCTACCGAGCATACCACCGAATAGTCCTGCCAGAGCGGGAATAATGAAGGGTAAAAGTCCCGAGCCTCTCTGTACGAGAATTGACTTTTTTTTGTGAATGGGTAATTTTGATGTGCCAATCAATCGAAGTGTTTTCTTGTGACAAGATAGTTTTCGTTTTTGATAGGGAGTCACAGGAACGTTCCCACGCAAAACATTACCCACACATTCGGATAAACAACGAATAAAGTCGGGATTACCTTCTTTGATAACTGCTCTAATTTGGCGAGGTGAAAATTGGGGAATTGCCTGTAAAATGCGTCCGTATTTCAGAAGTCTATGAGGAGCCCGCTTCGAAGGTGCCATCTCTCTGACTGCTCATTTCCATATCCCATTCCAAAAATTTTTTCTCTCGCCTCGAACGGTTTCATTTTTTTTCGTTAATAATATTCCTAACGATTTCAAATGCTATTTTCTGATTGGTCGATAAATACCCAATGACTCGTCAGGAAATATTCCAGTGCGGAAACGCACCCCCTCCATAGTGTTGGGTTTCAAATCCAATAACAAATAGGAATAGGGTTCCTGTGTTGCATCTCGGTAGGCCTCCACAAGAAATTTTTCATTTTTCGGAAATAATTGTCTGGCAAAGAACATTATCTGAGATAAATCCCTTACGTTTTTAAAGAGGACAAAATAGTGAGTGTTTAAGCTGATCGTGCGATGGGCACCACCTTTATGAAATAAGTTTTGAACCATGTAAATAACGCTACAATTTTTGTGATGGCTGTATTTAGTAAATAAAGGTTCAAGCGCATTATTGTCTACACCCATCAAATCATCAATAATCACTAATTTTGGAGTGACCGAATCAAACTTTTTCACGTCAGGTACACCCTCTTGAAATTTAACCATCCCAGTAAATTCACTGAACCATGGCTGATGCACACCGTAATGCCAATAAATCTCCGTTGGAGGTTGATCAATCATATCCTCTTTATACTTTAGAAACTTTTTTGAAAACTCGGTCTTACCAGTTCCACTAGCCCCGCTCAAGATACAATTGAACGGGTGTTTAAATTTGAATTCCCTGCTATGAATAAATTCATATTCAGACATTGTAAATGTATCTTTTTTTTTTTTGTTTCGATAGGATCAAAAAATAATACGTTGAGGGATGGAAAAAAGTCCGTCCTAACCTGTGCAGGTGCCGGTATTGTTTTGGCGAAAATGCATGTCACGACATGCAAAAAACAGGAAATACATGTCGTGACATGCAAAACATGAAGAAAGACATGATGCAACATGCAAAAAAAGTTGAGGATCTTTGTTTTTTTTTCCTCTTCACAAGTTTGCAATATTGCCAACATCCAGACCCCGGACAAACGGACAACCAGGGAAATATTTACAATGTTCAGACATCGGGGAATCATGGCGTTCCCAACTGCCTATAATACCCCTACAAAACACACACTGCACTCTATCATTACATTGAATAGAAACAAAACCTGCTTTTGCTAAATCTTTT
>JAFIDM010111228.1:0-10260 GCA_023159025.1 Thereuonema tuberculata | reverse complement strand
ACCTTGTGTTGGAACGCACTGGGCCATCCTGCTAACAATATCCTACCAAAACGAGACTTAACTAAAAAAGAAACACATACGTGTTCATTTGTAACAAATGATCGTAGGAATAAGAATGGGATCTCCCGAACATTAGGAACATATAAAAAAATCGGAATAGAAATGAAACTGATTCACCTGTAGAATTCAGGCCTGAAACAGATAAATTAAATGACTGCATAATATTATCAAAAAGTCCAACAGTTTTATCAGTACTATACAATATTTGATAGCTCCTATAAGTTGTTGTCTTCCTTTCATTGTAATTTTTATTATTAATATTTTCTTAATATTTTGAAGATCAAAAACTGTTTTTACCATATTTGAAGTTTATTAAATCCGTGCTGCAGAGCTGTGTGTCCTGGCTGATGAGCGCCAATACACGCGAAACAGCTGTCTCAGGATATCACGTGTGAACACTATGTTCTCCATTTATTAAATTATTATTAGCAAAGGACCGTCGTAATATTTTCTTGTAGGCCTAATGTGAGTAAGTACTAGGTTAAAATGATATTACTATACGCTCAGCTGTCATTGCATAGGAGGGACTACCATAGGCCATTCTAGGAAGGATAAAAATATGTTAAATGCACGAAAAGTATCTTGCACCTATTCTCAAATGAGGGTGAGTAGTACTTGAGGTAGAGGATCCTGCGATTGTTAACTTGAAAAATGAAATGGATTGATTGATTGATTGATTGATCGATTGATTGCGGTGAATGTGGGTGGCAGGGAAGCACCGCGACCGTTGGTCTATTACGCTATCCCACAGAAATTGCGACAGACGGAGAGAAAGACTGAGAAATTATGGTGGGAGAAGTGCAGGGGAAACGGGAGAATCTCGAGAAAACCTGCCTAGCGCGGATCGTCTATTAACACGAAGCCCACAGGAGAACCGAACTCCGGTACTCAAAGGTGAGAGGCCAATGTCTTAGTGACAACACCAACCGCGCGGCCAAACTAAATGGAGGTCGGAGGGCCAATCCGTCGCTCGCCCGTCGTAAATATCCGGTAAGTAATTACCGTTTTTTTTAAAGTGGAGATAGTGGACCGCTTTTGTAACTAGTTATAAGCCCACCTAACCATAGAGTAGTGAGATTTGAACAAGCACCGCTGGAGCTTTAGTTTTGTGGACAGGGATTGGGAGAGTGGAGACAAAATAATTATGCTCATGACCGTTAAGTAAGACTGATTTCAGATGTCATTTTCGAGGGACGGAAAGATTGGGGACCAAAATAAATGGGCCTATGTTTTAAGTTAGATCATAAATAAGCTGCTTACCAAATTTCATGGAAATCCGTCTAGCCGTTTTAGCGTGGTACGCTTACAAACACAGAAGGAAAATGTTCAAGTGGAACAGTGAGACTGCGCATGCTCAGTCAGTTATAATAATAATAATGTGGAGTGTGGGTGGCAGGGAAGCCGAGCACCGCGACCGTTGGTCTATTATGTTAACCATGGAAATAACGACAGACGGAGAGAAAGACCGAGAAAGAATGGTGGGAGAAATGCAGGGGAAATAGGAGAACCCCGAGAAAACCTGCCCAGCGCGGATCGTCCACAAGAAACGAAACCCACAAGAGAAGGTGAGAGGTGAGAGGCCAATTTCATAGCGACATCGCCAACCACGCGGCTATAATAATAATAAAGTACTAGGAACTTAACATTACATAAAAAAATAGCTTTTCAAAAAGTTAATATTAAATTCGTTTTTAGCGACCTTTCTCTTCTCACTACCATTCTACTCTCCATCCCTTCTCTCTAAACTTCTCCTCTCCGTGCTGTTATATTATGTAATTATTTTGTAACAACTACGTTATGTAATTATTTTTCCATATGTATAAATGCATCTATTTAACTCTTTATACACACAATGTAACCACGCCTTATTATGTAGTAGTTATATAAGATAAAAGCGCTAGTTTTCACTCAATTAAAGGTTTTAAAGCTCATTTCCCGTCTCACGGAAACACGTAAAAATACTTAATTCGACGGAATAAAATTAATACATTACTAGCCTGTAACCCGTCCAAAATAGAAGGCTTTTTTTTTTTTTTAACCTACTTTCCATTAGAATGAAAATTAGCCTTATGAAATCAATCAGTGTGTATATGCGTGAATTTCCTCTAGTAAGTTTTGAACCACTGGAAGGATCTTCTTGTAACTTGGTATGCATATTCGAGGGCTAAGGACGATCCAATTGTTATATCTGAAATATTTTCCGTATGAGTCCTTTTCGAGAAATTAGTGCGAAAAGGAGACAAAAATTCCCCATACAAAAGCATTGGAATCTAAACAGTGGATTTTTATCGTGTTTCTGTTAATATCTCATGGTTCATTAACAGAATTTAATGTATGTTCCATTATTTTCTAGTCCATCGCGTGCGTATTTTAATGTACAATTTAAGTAAAATAATGCAATTTGAGAAGTATTTACGTGTGCTGATATTGGTAATTAATAGATCCGCCTACACACAAGCTTAAGAAACACTAAAAAAAAAACACACTAAAAAACTGAGAACTAAAAGTTAATACATTTAAAAGTAAAAAGTTTAAAAATGTTCAAAAAAGTTTAAAAAATATTAAAACGAGAGTCCAGAGCTTTCGCCTCCCTTTGGACGAGGCTTCATCGGTGGTTGTCATGTCTCTCGTTTTAATTTTTTTTTTTAACTTTTTTAAACTAAAACTTTTAAATATACTAACTTTTAGTTCTCAGTTTTTAGTGTTTTTTAGTGTTTCTTAAGCTTGTGTATAGGTCGATCTATTAATTAATTAAAATAATGCAAATTTAATATTTTTTTGTTCAGAAAATGGAAAATTTGTACTGTTTATAAAATGCAGATATTAGAATTTGAAAATAAACGTGGGTTTGAGTTTTTATCATTTTACAAAAAAAAAAAAAAAAAAGGGAAAAAAAAAAATTTCCATAGGCATTTCTAATTAAGAATACCCGTATGATTTTTTTTTTAAAATGCATAAATGATATACCATTTTTACTATCAAAAATGTAATATTACTACAATTTTACATGCACTGTTCTTGTTGTCATTAAAAAGATGAAGCCCATGCGTCTACCTAAACATTCATTACATGCGATAAAAATAAAAACTATACACAAAAAAAAGCCCGGTTTCCGTCCCGAGAGCGACCTTTATCAAGCCGGGACGAAACCGGTCGTTTTTATTGTTTATAGTTATTATTTTTATCGCATATAAAGACTGCTTTAGCAGATGCATGGGCTTCATTTTTTTTAATGACAAAAATATAATATTTCTTAAAGAATTTTAATTATTAAACGAATAACTTATTTACAGACTGAAGTATTCGCTGCGATTTTGTCTCCAAATAATAACAATTTTAAAGCATATTTTAATGTCCTGTTTAAATCTCCTGAGTCGATTGTCTTTTGTTCAAAAGGTATACGCTAGCCTGAGAATTGGATAAGGTTATATTTATGGTAGGTGTGGATTCAATTCAGATGCCTGTGTGACAAGTGGCTCAAATTTATTCCCGGCGTAAAAATAAGTTGGAAGCTGACTGGTGTGACTCATTCGCAACAAAGCTCCGAATTTAGAGACATTTGTGTCGATATATTCTTTTATTCAAATTTTGTGTTGTATTATCAACGTGAAAACATTTTTATTTTTTTTTCCGTAGCCATATAGGCCTAATAAATAAAATTAATGATTTATAATAAATAAATAAGCAATAAGCGAAATTAATAAAATAATACAATAAAAAGAAAATAAATATGTTGTAAATGGTTAATTATATTTCAAATATGACTGCGGTTATAATTATTTCATATTAAGAATAAATTAATTACGGCTGTTATCAATATTATAATACGTTAATCTATCACGAAGCATATATTCGCCTACTGCTTATATTTTTATTTAACAACGTAAAGCATATATGTAATCTTAATTTTATTGATTAAATTATATAAAAAAAATTCGTAATGAAGAAGTATCTATAAGGCGTACATCAGTATATTATTTTAATTTCCATTATAAAAAAAAAATATTATTTTTTGTTAATAGCTAATCAGCGGTATAATAAACGTAATGTTTGTTCAAATCTATTAGTATTATACTCTTTCTTCTTCGTAATTCTTCGTAACTCATTACATAAAACTTTTTTTTTTCTATTTTTAGAAATTATAATTTAAAAATGAAATGTTGGGCTACAACTTTATTTTTCTCCAATTTTGTTTTTGTTTTAGCTTAGGCAAAACCTATTAAGTTAATGTTAGACATAATTGTAATTTATTTAAGAAATTATTTGTATATTACTACTATTAATAATAATATTTATTTTACTTGATGTGGGTGTGTTAACCCTTTACAAGGGGATTCTTCCACCTTTTTTTTTCTTTTTACAACATTGGTAATACATTTTCAGTTTTGTTTTAACTTATATCTACTCAAACTACTATTAACAATAATAATATCCTTGTATATTACTATTTTTCATAGTAATTTATTTTTATTTTTTGTGCACATTAAATTTAACTATTGCATTACTATTTTATGAGTGATTTTGATATAAAATTTTAAAAAAGATTTTAAAAATAAAAATGAAAATTTTTGAACATTTATTTTGAAAAGAAAAAAAAATAAAATTGATTAAACTTCATAAATAGATTTTTTTTTAAATACTTTTTTTTTCTATTTACTTAACGAAAGTTATTATAATTTTCTAAATTATTTAGTTAGGGAAAAATGCAGAAATAACTGAATTAAAACTTAAAATTAAATAAATAAAATTAATAGCAAGATTTTAGATAATTCATAATTATTTTATTTTCTTTTAATAAATTTAAAGCAAAAAAAAAATAATTCGGAAAGAAATTAATTATTCTCTGATGTTTTTGTTTCAAATCAATTAAAAATATTATTTATTTATTAAATAAAAATTAAAAAGAAAATATTATGTTGTTTTAGTAATTTTAGCAAATTATTAATTTGTATTTTATATATTGAGTTATTAAGAAAGACTATAATACTAATAGATTTGTACAACATTACATATATTATTAATAATATAAACAATTAATATTAACAATATTTTTATCAACATGGAAATTAAATAAATATACTTTAGATGTATGGCCTGAGAGATATTTCTTCGTTTCTAATTTTGTTAAGATTAACGTATATATTTTAAATTGTTAAATTTTAAAATATAAGCAGCAGGTGAATATACAGCTGTATTACAGATTAAATTACAAAAATATTTATAATAGACCTAATATTTATTTTTATTAGTGACAATATATGAAATAATTACAACTGTAGTTGTATTAGATATTCGGTATTTCATCATTATGAATGCTGAAACGATACAGAGCTTTTACGTCGTATCGTAGAGTCATTAAATTGCTCCTGAGTAATCGTGACATGGCCTGCTTGTTCCCTTGATTTAAAGCCTCTGGACTTTTTCGTATGGGGTTATCTTTAGCATTAGTGCATTAGTGTACACCACACCAGTTCTTGACGCCCACGCACTGCACTATCGCATAGTGGATGGGTGCAACGCAATTCGACCGTGTTTGGCAGTCGATGGACTGACATTGTGTTGCGTGCATTGCGGCCGGTGGAGGACATTTCGAGCACTTTCTGTGAAACTGAGCGACGGTACGGCCAACACCTCTGTATTGTTGCATCGTTCATATCTTGGAAATAAAGCATTTCCAGACCCATGTTTATATTCGTTGTTTTGCATGATTGTATAGTTTTGCATGATTGTATACAATCTTTAAGTTTGGCGCACATTTCAGATACAACCTGTCAAATTATTTATTTATAACATTCAGTTAATTTATTTATTTCGTTTATTGTTTATGTATTAGCGGCCCCTAGGTTACAGTATAGGAGACCGCTCTTGCTTTTGTGCTTGCTGGATGTCACACTCTGTAGTGGCCAAACGGTTAGAGATATTAGAATGAAACCTTCACCATTGTGTTCAGCATCAAAAAGTAGGTGACCACGTCCAAAAAAATCAGACCTCTAGGACCACTCCCTGACCGGAAGTTGGGGGGTCAAAAGTGGTCACTTCCGATAAAGAGGAAAACGGCGATATCCCTCAATATCGACCCTTCTGATCACATTTTGTTTATAAAATTGTGCATATTATGGGGCCGCTTTGCTTTTACCACTGTCTAAAAGCATTAATTTATCTTGTTTATATTTTTTTTATTTTTACATCGTTACAAAAAAAAAAAAAAAAAAAACCACACGAACTATTTATTAATTAATTTCTATATTTTTCTATATTAACTTTAAACGTATTTTGAATAATTAAAAGTTAAAATATTTTAAGAAGATAATTTAATTTATCTTGGAATTTTTGTTATATTTTTTATATTATACGCACACACAAAGCATTATTAAGCTGAATTTTATTAGTATTATGAAATACGTACTATGTGACGACTACTCTGATGACCTGCTTTTAATCTAACTTAGATTATTTTTAATAAATTTTATTTTAGATTACACATTTTCTGAATTAATTATTAAAAAAATTCTGCTTTTAATCATTAATTAATTAAAGTTATTTTCTTGAGCTCCAATTGAACGTGAGTCAAGTGTGACTGAATTATTATCTCACGTGCAAAATCATAAATGATTGATCGCCACAGTCACGTGGATTAACTTAATCCAAGGTTTAGTGATTAGTAACAGAACATTTCAGGTTCAGCTCATTAATATTCTTCTGAAGTGTAGGTCTCTTTACAATGTTATGCTATTCATAAACGAACAAACAAATGTAGTTGGCTTGCCAGCTTTGGTGTGCATACTAGAGTTCTTTGCATAAAGAATATTGTCTTGGTTATGACACACTGATGCCCAAGTGCACCAAACTTCAATTAACTTTGACGGCTGCATTGTGGACATAACTAAAATTAGTGGGGGGTGCTGCTGCAGAAAAAATTTAGACTTTGTTTTAAAATTGTGTGAAAGGAAAGAAACATTTAAAAAAAGAAATTTATCAAGTTTATAAATAAATTTTCTTTTTTTACATGTTTGTTTTCTTTAACACAATTTTAAAGCAAAGGCTAAAATTTTTTCTGCAGCAGCATCCCCCCACTAATTTTAGCTACGTCCACAATGCAGGCGTCAAAGATAATTGAAGTTTGGGGCGCTTGGGCATTAGTCCTTTACTCAGTATAGAATTTACAACCAAAAGCCTGGGAGGGAAGAGGTGCACTGGTACTATTATAGAAGGATGCTGGTGTCTAAATTAATATTATTATTATTAACTAGCCTTCTCATGCATTCATTACTAGTATATTGTACTAAGGTAGGAATAATCTACCTTATTCTATCTACCTGGGGAAATCTTTTAAAGGCCTTTCACAACATTGCCTTACAATTGTTTGTAGTTTCATGAACTGCAAGATCTTTCAGGTGGATATTCATTAATATTTTTCGTTGTCCATCTCCCGTGGACACGCGCTTGTTTTTCTATATCACATAGAATTTGGTTTAGTAAGAATATTATATTTAAAATATTGCAATATTTCGGTAATTATAGTTCTAATTGTCATTTTCGAATTACAAATAAATAGACGGATCGGAAATAAATAAACAATCTTGAGATTAAAAAAAAAAGGTTGAATATATTTATTATTGATGGGGGGAAGGGGAAAGGAAACATAAGTCAAAAAACAATATAAAGTGAGTTGTAGTCCCTGTGGCCTAATGGATAAGACATCTGACTTCGGATCAGAAGGTTACAGGTTCGATTCCCTTCGCGGACGTTTCGTTGTAAAAATTATTTCTTATTTTCCATTCTTACAGGAAATTGCGCCGGACAGACAGACACACAGACAGACAGAGAAATAAAAGATTTTAGTAATATAGATTATCAGTTGTCATTTAACCTTGCAATAAAAGCTTTAGATGGAAAACAAGTTTTGCGATGAAGATGTTCATAAATACATCAGCGAAGACTGCGAAGTCAGAATATGTTAGAGACGTAATCAGGTTTCTAATTCGAAAGGAGGGGCCAAGTTACTGTATTCCAATAACCTTGATAAAAAAAAAACCAAATCGTCTTCAAAATTTCAGATGGTACGGGAAGAAAGGTTCTCCAACCAACCATCAACTAACACAGATGACCTAGAATCTACTGTGCGAGATTTGGGAGGTGGACAGAAACCTTCACTCCCTCTATATTCACTTACGTTTTGATTCATTCTTATTTCAATACATAAAGAGCGTGCAGACTAATTTTAAGAAATATTTACATCAACAAGACATTAAGATAATGACATGTAATTGCACTCAAATTATAGGTGTTCATCAAAAATTGGGAGATTCGAATTAAATTATCCTGAGTGAGAATCCCAAATAGAATAGAACTGCGAGAATCACAGTGGAAAATAGCCTCAAACTGGACTGAAACGTTCTGTTTCAACCTTTTTAATACATGACGAAAAATTATATTAGTAATTTGATTCAGTTTTATTACTTTTGGGATTCTCAATCAGGATAAATTTTAGGTTTGCTTGTATTCTGTTTTTCCACATCCAATCATGTGAACATCCAATTGCTTTCACCTCAGTCTCTGTATTACCGTACTATATTCTTATTTTCTGGTAAAAATTCACTTGATCTCAACCATTTTCATATTAACCTATAAATATTACTGTATTTTTACAATTACTATGGCATTTTCACTGACAAGGGAAGTGCGTTACCTCGAACGCTGAGAACCGCACGAAAATGTGCTTAGAATATAAATCGCTCATGCCAAAAACAGTAGTAAGAGTCATTGTCATGCAAAACTGCACGTCTTACCACGAGAGACATTTGAATGATCATCTATTGAAGGTCCAAGAGAGGAACTTTGGTAACGCGAAGAAATAAAATATCGATATAACAGGACCAAAACACACATATTTCAATATCGTGACTACATTGCTGTATTTCCCTCTGCTTAAAATAATTACGCTATCTGAACAACAAACGTTTCCTACTGACCTGATAGTGTTGCACAGCTATTCAGTCTTCAAAAGCCACGCTAATTACATGTTTAAACAATAATATTGATATGCCAATGTCATAACCTGTATTTTGCCAAGCAAATTGTAACATACGCTTGTACTTCGGTGAGGAAAGTTGATTGTATAGTCTGATGATGAAATGACGATCGTGTAACTTTACTTGTGGTTTTTCATATTGTAGTCTTACAAAATCAACGATCCTTCTCATGTAGAGCTTATGTTGCCCAAAGAAGTACACATCAAGAGGTTGGCAATATTTTCTTGTCTTTGGTGGTAATATCTTGGGATTAAGTACTTGTTAGTGCAGGTACAACATGCCTCCGTCGGATGGCGCTGACAGACAACAGTTGAGTTTTTCATAGGAATGACTCAAACCACCATGTTTTTGGGATGAGCGATTCCTATACTTATACTCTATCCTATACATATATTCTAAGCACATTTTCGTGCGGTTCTCAGCGTTCGAGGTCACGCACACCCCATGTGAGCTTTTTTTTCATTTGTAACTTTTGATATATGAACATTTCGAGTGTGGTAGATATACTGTATATTCAGTTCCTAATTGACTAAGTAAATAGTCTTACTAAGAAACTTAAACATTGTTTTCTTCTCTCTGTTGAAAGCCTATCCCTCTGAAACGGATTTCTATTTAATTTAGTTTGATACTTACTTACGATCCAATCGAAATTGAACCCAAACCCAATCGTTACATACTAAGTCCTCACTATGCGATGAGCATTTGACCGTACTCCTAATTTTAGTTATTAATCTTAATGTTAAGTCGGTGAATTTAATTTTGTTTTGATTGATTGTGTAACGTTCTATCTGTTATTGATATTAGTATCTAAAGTGTGCAGTTTTGAAATACTGAAAATTCGACGAAAGAAATGAAAGGGATAAATGTAATGAGAATACAGCTCACCTGTGGTTCCTGCTAATCTGCTCTCCGGGGCTGGTGGGTGGATTATTTCACTGTAAGGGCAGCAATTGCCCCATTTGCCGTTGCCCAAAATGCAGAAGGACCTGAAAGTGGATTTCACTTCGCAGTGAGTGGCCGGGAGACAGATTCCCCCACCCCCCATGTTGGTGGTACAGGGTGGGGTGGGTTCTGAACCGATGCTCTTGTTGTGCGAACTCTTGCTGATGATGACGGGGGTGAGTCTGTCTATCTTCCCCAGGGCCAACGCACACCCAATGCACACGAC
>JAFIDM010111179.1:0-12217 GCA_023159025.1 Thereuonema tuberculata | reverse complement strand
AAAAAATGAAATTATAGAACGTCTCTAATGAAAGTTAAATTCCATAAAATTTGAAAAGATAATGCTGATTTTCAAAATAGAAGATTTGAGGGGGCTAGAATCAAAGACAGCTAAATCCATTTTATTTATTCAATACATTTTAATTATTCAATAAAAGAATAACCTGTCATTATTATAGGCGTTCAATGTGCTATCCATTGAGTTCTAATTCCTACTCTAAGTATTTTGAAGATTTCTTCATACAACGTTACCACCTTAAAAAAAAAAAAAAATTGTAAAATTTTAAAACATGGATTTAGCTGCCTTTGATTCTAACCCTTCATTTATACTAAACCAGGGGTGCTCAGACTTGTAGTGTCTGCGATCAACCACAAAATATTTAGGCGTCAAGCGATCGACGGCCGACTATTAGGACTAGGCTAAGGCATAGCTTCTAAAGAAAAAACATACATACTAAAGAAACATGATATTATTGCACTTAGAGATATAAAATATACATAATAGGCTGTGTACCTAATTACAAAATTGTAACATAGCCTTAAATTGCTAATTTTTACTGAATGTTGAAGCATGACACTGCATATCATCCACGTGGTTTTCAAAGAATGGCACATAATTACTGAGCGCCAACCAAAAGCATGATAACAGGTGTTCATCAGTAAGCCCATTGCCATATTTTGATGTAATTATTTTCATTTCTGAAAATGCAGATTCGCACAAGGAAGTTGATCAACCCTGTTAACTGAAGAGCTATTTGTTTCAAACATGTATATTTGTCTTCGGGTATCAAAGACCAAAATTTGGTATCTGTTGCTCTGGCTTTGATATGTATATCTGACATTAACTGCAATACCTCATTTTGAACAGAAGAGATCTCCATATTTTAAGTTTTTGATATTTCAGTAGCAGATTTTTCAACGTCTTCACAAGAAAATGAATAAGTCATGAAATTTACAATATCCGTCACTTTATCGAAATGAGAGAAACGTCTTTCGCTCAGAATGTTTTTTAACTCTGTCTCGTAATTATCGTAATTTAAGTGAGCTCTTGCTTCCAAAGCTAGAAAATTTTGAGATCCTTTTTGTTCAGTTGATTAATCAATAACTTCAATTTGTTAAAAGAGTTTATTGCACTAATCATGTTGATAATGGTTTGATTTTTACCTGTAGCTGAAGTTAATGATATTCAAATGATTTGTCACATCTGATAAGAAAGCTAAACGAAAGAGCCACTTTTCGTTTTTAAGTATCTCAGTGTCGTCACCTCAATCATCTAGAAAAGAAATAATTTCATTTAGTAATTCCTGGAACCTTTTTATAAATTTTCCACCTCATCCACCTCACGTCTGTATAAAGAAGTAAATCAGTGTGCTCGCAATCTTCCAATTGCACTTGGAAGAGCGTATTTCCAAGCTTCGCGTACGGGTGGAATTCACGATTTTCATGGCAGTGTCACCGGCATCTTTCATATTTAGTATTTTTGAACATAAAACTTGCTGATGAATGATGCAATAGAATGTGAAAAACGATAAGAAGTCATCATTAGCTCGACACAATGCAAGAAACCCATTTTTATTGCCAGTCATGGATGGTGCTCCATTGCTGTAATGCACACGAGTTTGTAAAAAGTAGCACATACTTTCTTACAAAATTCAGAAAAGCGTTGTAAATATCTTCTCCGCGAGTTTTTTCTTTCAGTGGTAGCATTGTCAACAATTCTTCTTTAGCCGACATATCAGAAAATTTTTCGAATAAAAATATATAACTAGGCAGTATCAGTCATATCAGTGGACTCATCATAGTGCAAAGAAAAGTATATATATTCCATCACATCGCTTTTCAGTTTGGTCTCCAAATCACTGCTCATGATCTCGACACATCTAGTAATAGTTGAACGAGATAACTGGACCTCCTTGATAGCAGCTATAATCTGTTATATTTTTTGAGTTCATTAAGCAGTGCGTCTGCCGTTTCAATAAATGCTTCTTTCACTATCGTTCCATCTTCCAAAGATTTCTTGTGTTTTGTCAGTATGTAGGAAATTTTAAAAGATGCAAAATTAAATTTTGTTCCAGCTACTGATTGTTTGGCTGGTCTAGTGAATATGGATCTCAACTTGAATTGAAACTATTATTATTAAATAATTAATCTAGACAAGAATTTTCGGCATCCGTAGTGCGTAAGTATTATTTAAAAGTGTCGCGTTTGTGTGACAGCCGCAGAAATGAGATTATTTATATTGATACCCAAATTATTTTCGCGATCGATCCAAAAGCTCTAGCGATCGACCGGTCGATCGCGATCGACTGTTTGGGCATCCCTGTACTAAACGAAAAATCAATTTAACAAAAAGCTAACATTAAGGAAAAGGTTTGAAAAAAAGTTCTTCATATCTAACTTTGTTTTAATTTTCTTTGTAACGTTTAACAAAATAGTAATTTTCGAATATGATGCTTTGTTTTTATTTTTACATGTTTACATATTATGTTTTGTTTTTATTTTACGCATAATATTTTAGAAACTGTTCATGTTTACGTATTTTGATTTGAATTTGTTTAGTATATAATGTTTATGAAACAAAACCTATTTACAAAACTTTCTATTTCCAATCGAATTTATAATTTTAATTTTTCTCAGCATTAACGATCAAAGTAAGATATTCTAATTCTTTCTAATAAATTCACAAGAATATCCGTAACTTAAAAACTGAGAATTGCCAAACTATAAAATATAACGAACAATAAGAGGTTGTCCATTAATTATGTTAGGTCAAAAGGGGGAGGGGGGGACAACGAAAATCTCACGTCAACTTTTTCATTCAGAGAATATACACATTACAATAGATTACAACATTTTGTAATATTGAATTTTTGAACTTTTTTGATTTTTAGAGTTTTTGAAATCTCACGTGATGGGAAGGGGATCTGGCAAAATCTCACCAAATCTCACCAAGGGGTAGGGGGGGGGGTCCAAATTTTAAAAACACCTCACATAATTAATGGACTACCCCTAACACATTTTCAAAATCTTTTTAAAATCAATGAATTTGTCAAATTAGTTGGTACTTTTTAAGTTTTCTGAATAGGGTGAAATAATGCAATGATTAACCAAATCATTTGGTTGGCATCACATGACGAAAACAATTCCACAAAAAGTATAAATTTATTATTGAATTATTACAAACGCGACACTTTTAAATATTATTGAATCAGTATTCAAGGACAAGGAAAAGGGGTTAATACCGTGGATTTCAAAGGATTATTTTTTATCTGATTGTTTTATTATCTTGGCGACCTATTCCCGGGATCGATAATGCCTTTACCTTAGCTCAACTGAGCCAAACTTCAAGAGTAAACTATGCTGATGATTCCTGATAAGGATGAAACAGCTGTTCAGGATGCCCATTGATGTTGACTTAGTGTGCGAAGGCATATTTACTGTTCAGTTGTGATTTCTTCTCAATTTGTTAAATCGCTTGTTCGTAATTTCCATATTCTCAATTAAATTTTGCGGAAACTGAAACCATAAATTATTAAATTATCACTGAAATTATTGGATGGTAAAATTTCAACATTTCATCAGAAAATATATCATTAAATTCCACAGAAATCGGGGCTTAATTTCCGGCGAAGGTTACAGATTTTCCAACTTTCTAAGACCTAAGAGAAATCCAGAGGTTTCACCAAGCCTCTCTCTGAATTATGTACTGGGTTTCTTATTTAACGTTAAAACCACGTGCGTGAACTTTGACAGATAATAGAGAGTTTTTGCCATAACGTGATTTATATACGGGAAACGCAAATGTCACGTGAACGAATAAGGTAACCACAATAGCGGGCTCTGTCATGAAGAGAGTTTTTGCCATAACGTGAAAATTTATACTTCTCAGTTGTCATCATGCCTACGGTTTATTTACGAAAAAAATAGCATTGATTTTTATAAATACATTTAGTCAATGCATCGAATAGATGAAAGAATGTTTTTAATTAATTAAAATAGGAAATATTCTTTTTTATTTTCATCGTTTTGTCTTTCTTTGTTATCAGTTTCGATAAATCAATTTCGATAAATAATTCAGTCTCGTTAAATCTCGATCAATGGCGAGATCTTTTCGATATCTCGGATCGCTGTCGATTCAAATTTTCAAGCCGAAATTATGAAATGATTTTGGTTAATAATGTAACATTTTATGAAAGCATCCACGAAAACATAAGGAAAAGATGCCCTCCGATCGTGAAAATCATTTTTGTAATCGATAATTTCGAATAAATAGATACAAATCGATTGGACTTCAAGTTCTACAATTCGTCACCAGGAGCGCTAGTGTCGGAACTCATGTTTATAGGAACTCGTGTTTCCTATCGCAAAGCCATACGCTATTCGAGGAAAGTTAACGTGTCACATTAACTGTATTTCCTCTACGATATAGTGACGCATGCGCAGAATACCAGTCATGTGACTTCAGCGTTACCGTATTAGAATAGCGAGCTGGGCAAAAACTCTCTAATCATTAGGAGTTTAAACTCTCACTCACCCATCACCTGCATGGATTGTAGTGGAACAGTTTTACGTTCGTGAATAAAAAGAGAAGTATATATTACTTGAAGGCTAATTTACTGTATTCAAATCCAATTCGAAGTTATTACTGCACTAAACCAAAAAGGAATTAAAACAAAAACAAAAAAAAAAAAATCCAATTTGAGCGAATCTGATTTTACAACGAATCACTCAAACTCTGCTAAAGTTTTGAGTAAACAAACGAAGGCACAACGCTACAAGAAAGGATTCGCCCCTGAGGTGTCACCGGGAAGAGACTGGGACGGATCGTTTCGTCCTTTTTAGGACTCATCAGCCAACCAAACTCCACCGATGACAGACTCAGAAGGTGCGAGAGGTTAGTATCCCGTGTCTCGCACCCGAGAATGGGACCTCTCCCCGAAGAAATCCCAACCAAAAATTAACAAAATTAAAAAAACAACAACAAATGTTCCCTGGCCTGCAACTCGCTAGGCACAAAGGGAATTTGTTTTTCTTTGTACCATCAGGCACGTTAAATCTCTTTTTCATTTATGCTAAAGTTTTATTTAGTAATAATGTAAGAAGGAAGACAAAGGAATCGGAATAAACAACATCAAATATCAGGAAATCGTGAAGGTAGTATAAGTTGTCCTGGATATTAAAGTCTCCAGAAAAAGTGACTAATTTCATCACATACATATCTTCAAATATATTCATTTGTAATGTTCTTTTCATTTTTACTGAGATGAATTATTATTTTAAAAAATAAAAAATAAAGTATTTCGTGCAATAATGAATTGAGATCCTGATGACAGTTGGAAGAATGTGATTCAGGTTCTATAAACGCTGTGAATATAAGTTTCCTGTTGCCGTCTTTTAATCCATTTAGAAAATTTCATTAAAAACTACATTAATAATTTCTTTCAAATCTCAGAACACTACTTCAAATATTCTTTTTAAAACGTTTTCTAGATCTAATCCTTCATAAAAAAACAAAATTCCAAAACTTTTTCATTATAAACAGTTTCAAATATAAGAATAAAGAAAAAGGAGTGAAAGTTAATAAATAATCTGTGAGCCTACATAAAAATAATATCAATAACATAAAGAATTCATATAAATTAAGGTAATACGATGTGTTGAATTCATAAATTGTTTATTGCATAAATTGTTACTTTCCGTTATTTTGATGTGATAGTTTTTACTGCTTAGAATACGAAGATATTATTGAGAATTGATTGTTTTGTCATAAATTTTAAAATCTTTACGAATATAATAGAAGGGATTTATCCTCTACAAACTGAAGAAGATCAGTAATGAATTTGTTGTAACTGATCGAAATATTGTAAAAAAACAGAAGATGCAGAATAAAATGAAAAATATAATGAAAAATAGCATTTGTAAGTAGAGAATATACTCAAATGAAAATAATTTTGTGCTAAAGCATAAATTTAAGGGCGACCCACAATAATAAAAAAATATAAAAATAATAATAATAAAAGAAGAAAGTACAGTAATGTAAAAAAAAAAAAAAAAAAAAAGTTAGGAAATGAAATAAAAACAAAATAAAACCCCACAGGGACATAGAAAAAGAAAGATTAAAGACGAAAAAACAATCAAAAAGTATATATACGGATTCGAACTGCGAACTCATAGTATATGAGTGGGAAACCTTAACTACCAAGCTATGTCTGACAACTGAAATTGTTGCAATTCTAACGTATCAGCTAATAGCGGAAATCCAATGCAAACGATTAAATATCTGGAACATGGGACGTTCTGCAGAATAATACTCTACTTCCACCAGAAACTGTAAAAAACACTAATAACACATTTATTACATTTTTATTATCGCGGAAATAATGTAAAAGCTCCAAGGGTCTCTTTCTTAGCATCTGATGTGTTATATATTATTAAATTAAAAAAGCAAATATTGCGGAAATAACAGTTTACCATCACAAAGTTATTACAAGATGTCCATTTGATTATGAGGGTATTCACATTCATGTCTTGTACAATAACAAAAACCCCAACATTGGATATTTGCTTCACGACATGGACAAGAGGGTACTTCACATTTCTCACACTGGCATGGTTGTAATAAGTCAGAAGGAGAAGCTTCAGAGTCATCAGAAGGGGATTCAGTTTTACGTTCATGCCAAATTAGTATCAGAAGCAACTGTAATCCAAATCAATTTTGTGGAATAAGAGCCACAAATAACACTGTCTTCAGCTCATGAATTTGAAACAATGGGATGTGGGTGACAACTTAAAGGGATTTTTTAGTGATGTTGGCTGTCCTAAGAATTGCAAGTGACTATTGGCATCACTTGTTGGTGATTTATTATTGAGAATTCTTTGCCAAGTATCTTCAACGAATTCTGTCCTTCTTCGTTGTTCGCAATAACCGTAGTGCAATGGACGCATTGCTGTTATTTGGTAACTAAAACTGTAGGAGCCACGCAATTTCACGTAAACAAAGCAATGGGTATAGTAACTAACGTTCAGCAAGCAGATCGAACTGACCGATGCCATTCATGTTTAGGCTTATATCCGCGTATCTAACGGCGTCTGTTCTCTGTCACTGGTCGGCTATTAGTATAAAATGCCAGTTTTCCCCTTGGTGCTGACATTCGGAACTAAACAAATTTTTATGCTAAATCGTCATCCCATGGTCAGAATAATATAGGCCGTTAGTAGCCCAACAGTTTTTTGTCTATCGCGCACCAAACACCTCCTGTTTAATTATGGCTGTGGTTAAAATCAAGAAAGGGTTACTACCAAACCACAGTGCAATCCCCGTCATGAAATGAAATTATAGAACATTTTCTTCAAACAGATTTTTGACTTACAATGGAAACAATTGAAGCACTGCTATTGTAAAGAAACAATCACCAGAAGTCATCGGAAACAATTGCTCGGTGCATTATATAGTTGACACGTGATTGGACTGTTGGATTCTGCGAGAGAACCAAGGAGAAGCAGCAAGGAAAAATGCAGAAGTCATTGGAATATAAAGATGGCGATATTTAAGCGAAATGCAATTCTCTAAACAAGTATTTTGGAGACAGGTTTTATATCGAATGTGTGAAACATTAAGTGTTGATTTAAACTATGATTAATAAGAAGGATTTAGTGATATAATTTATTAATCATATTGTATGCTCTGTTTCAGCGTATAAGTAGTGACGTAATCTCATTCGATGCGCAGCAACTGGAACGATGCCATTTTGAAAGTGATACGAAATATTCCAAAGTTTATTTCCAATACCGAGAGCCAATGTTTATTTATACGAAGTAAGGATATAATTAAACATCGCATTGAAGTCTGCAAGTAAGTCATATTTTTCTTGTTGATACACAGAACACATTTGCATTAATTCACGAACAGCGTAACCATAGTTAAAGGTATCAAGATGACACAAGTAGATAATTCAACTATTAAAGTGAAGTAAAGACGTTTACCTTCGTGGATGCAGATTTACCAAGTTTTACAAAGAACATTTAACGATTGATTCACATACAGTGAAAGACTTATCGATTTAAGAGAGACTTTAAGCTGAATCAACTATGTTAATTGTAAAAGAGTAATATACCATTTCTAGGAAGAAGAAATAATATATGTAACTAAATATAGCATTTAATCAAAGAATTAAAAGCACTTAATTCTAGTTTACTTGTTTATGCTCATTGAACCATTACCTTTAATTGACAGTATTTCTTACTAGGATAGGATTTGAAATAAAACAATTTTACATCCACCTACACCTATTCGTTTAACTTCATCTGCTATTTTATTTAAACGCTCTGCTAAAGTTATTTTCTAAATGTGAGCAAGTTTATTCCACATTTATCACCCTGTATAAAGATCAGATATTCTTCTGTCTATCGCTTCAGCCTTCATTGACACATTATCTATCTACCAAATTGTAAGGATCCCATAACTGTAGTGTATTGGTTAACATATAAGCTATTATTCAAAATAATCTCACAACTGGTCCAAGTATTTCAATTTATAAATAGAACAATTATCTATATTTCTTTCACTTTAGTTACACACATTAATGCACATCTAATCAAAAATTTCCGATTGGGCTTAAGGTTTAAGCATAACCCCGATCCTATCGTTAAAATTATTCACAAATGTAAAAATGAACAAGATAGATATCTTATTGAGTCTTGTTATATAAATTGTTTCAATAGAGACAGATCTTTGAAAGTTAATGATATTTCTTTAAACTTATTTAAGAAATAGCCTATGTGGAAATTAAAAATTTTTTAAATTATATTATTTTTTCAGGCGTTCTTTTTTTACTTTTCATTTTCTTTTGAAAATTTATGAGATTCAAATTTTTCTTATCTATATTAAATCGATGTTAATAAATTGTTATTTGAATTGTTAATTAAATTATTGTCAATTTAATTTTCTTTATTATTATCATATAATTCAGTGATATATACATTATTGTTTATTAGGCTCAATATTATTATATGATATGATTCAATTATTTAAATTGTTATTTAGATTTCATTTTCAAATCATTCAGTGATAATTATATATTAGTGTTTATTATGCTCAATGTTATTATGTGATATGATTCAATTATTATCATTCTAAATGTTATTTCATGTTTTTGATTCGATTTAAGGAGAAGAAACTAATTTAGTTTCGATCCATTATGTACCTGATGTAAAAAACAGTTGATGTTTTTGAAATATAGTATGTTGATCTGGAACAAGAAAAGAATTTGTGTTTATTTATTAAAGATATAGTTGTAACACTATCTGATAAAGGAAATAACATGATGCTTTTAAAACACGGATATGTATTGATTGAATCACATATCAAGAATCCTGAATATTACAAATTATTTGCATATAATACAAAAAAAATTATTATTAAAAAATTATTAAGAAAACTAATAGAAAAATAGGATGACAATTGTCGCAATTAGATAATCATGTTATCGAAAAACGATTTCTTCACGAACATTGTTTTTTACCAAAAATGAGGGTCTTACCAATAGTGCATAAAGACAGGAATGAAAAAAACCCAGTTTCCAACTAAATCCATTATGAATTGCCGTAACTCTATTATTTACAATGTGTCAAGTTTTATTGCGGAAAAATTGCAGCAGTTCAGAAGTAATTCCATTGGCCGTGTAAATAAATAGTGATGATTTTTGTAAAAATTTGAAAGATTTAAAAATTAGAAATGATAATGTTATGCTTTCAATCTATGCTAATTATTTTTGTTCACATCAATTACTTATGATCAATTACTTGATGAATTAATTACTTGATGAATTAATCATCAAAGCATTAGATTTATTATTAGTAGAATTCGATAATCATGAGAAAATATTGTTGGAAACTTTGGTTCAATTTTTATTTTCTAATCAATATTTTACGGCAATAATCAAGTGGTATAATAATATAAAGGAATGGTCATGGGACTGCCATCAACGGCTATCCCTGCTGAAATTTCCATGCAATTTCTAGAAAATTTAATATTTACACAATTCCATATATCTTCTTTCAAAGATATGTTGATGATATCTTTATCATGACCGAAGATAATACTGATAATATTATCTTGGAGCAATTCCATTCTTTAGATAAACATTAATGAAAACTTTATATCTTTATCTAATTCTAATGAAAACTTTATGAATTGGAAAACAGTAACAAGCTTCCATTTCTCGATGTATTGATAACTTCAGAATAAAAGTGTAATTACGGAATCGTACAGTAAACCCCAAGCTAACAATCAGATGATGCCGTTCGCTTCAGCTACTCCATCTAATGACAAAAGAATTCTTATGGTTATGAAGGTAAACAAAGCATTTACGATATGTTCGACAGAAAGTTGTTCCTTGAAAATTGGACGAAAATAAAAAATACCCTGAGAAATTTGTTTCCTATACTATACAGCTCAGTTTAAATTACAGCTATAATCCAAACCAAAAAAATTACTTTGATAGTAGGATATGGAGAGCATTTCCTTATTATTCCAACATCTTTAATAGATTACAACAAATTTTTCGATGTACTGATATTAGAATAAAGTACCAGATAAAAAAAAATTAAAATACCCCATTCATAGTAATAATAATAAAGCATTAGACATGAACAAAAGGTTGTATTTATTTAATTCCTTGCATGAAACATTTCTACATAGGAACTGAACGAAGTATAAAAAAACGGATGGCTGGACACAGAAGTTATATAAAAACAGATAACATTAATGGTTCCGGGATTACGTATCATACGTACAATACAGACCATGTTAGTGAATTTGATAAGTTTTTAATGTTGGACAATTATTAATAAAGTATATTAATAAAGACACAATAGAAATGTTAGAGTCTTATTTCATCACTTCATTAGGGTCATATAATAAAACAGTACCGAATAACAACATTTATAAATACATTGACAATTATAAGTTTCAGGCAAATTCATTTAGACAGAGAAGACAAATTCAAGAACGTATTAATAAACAACGAGCTGAAACATGATAGATGACGTCATGATGACTGAATCCCAATTCTTCCGACAGATGGCAGCCAGCAATCTCCTCTTCCACACCCAATCACGTGGCTTCAAGTTGGCACCAATTGGAAGCTGATTATTTAATTATTAATCTTATTGGTTGTTTTGAGATGAAATTATGCATATTTTTAGAACCTACATAAGAGTGAATTGTGTTGAAGAGGAGTTCCGGAGAGGAAATCGAAAGTCTAATAAGTATTTTTTAAATGTTTTTTTTTAAATCTCTTTTAAAAATTTTTTGTGTGCTGCTTCCTATTAGGTTTTTTTATGTAAGATTTCTGAAATTTTTATCAAAACGATAATCAACTTTATAGATAACTCTAAAGGCTACGCATGTTCTAAAGCAAATTCACTTTTTAATCTTTGCTTGAAGAAAAATTAAAAATTTACTTACGGTTGAAAAATCTTCTTCTTTTTTTTTTTGTTTTAAAAATGGAAGATTATACACTTAGTAATCTTTTTAACTTTAAAACTAAAATATTACGTTCTGATAAAAGAATGCGATTTTGACTAGGGAAGTAGAAGAAAGAAAGCAGCTAAGTGGTTGTCTTGAGGCTATTCTTATATTTTTAGACAACTAATTATCTAAATTAAATTCTTTTTTAAACTGTAAATACCTTTAAAGAAGAAATTTAATTTCAGACAAAATTATTTAAGGAAGCCATACTGTAGTACTCACTCATCCTCACCCGTACTGGTCAAGAACAACATTGTCCATGAAAGATGTCAGCAAAGGGTTCCATTCTTCTGCTGCATCCTTTGGTTCACGGCTCCTTATTCGAAGCAACAGGTTATAGTTTGCTTCATCATCCACCTGAGGGCGTGCCGGTTAGGAGTCTGCCTTAGCATCATTCCCTCTTAAATAGATCGGGAAAGTACTGATTTCTATTGGCTAGCTCAATGATGTCACTTTTATTCGATTGCAGAACAATTCAGTGCTCGAATACCAAATAACTGAAATTAAAAAATTTTAAGTATTTAAATTTTTTCCGGATTTAAAGTTTGAAAGTATTTAAATTTTTTTCCCTATTTATATATTTTTTTTGTTACTCACTCACGATAATTTAGAAAACAGTTGGAAAAAATAATAAGATTAAATGAATTTATTTTTTTATCTCTAATGATAACACATATTTACTTTCCTT
>JAFIDM010111178.1:0-12218 GCA_023159025.1 Thereuonema tuberculata | reverse complement strand
TGAACAAGTAACATTAATCTCATTAAATTCTCATTAGCTCAACAATCACAACAATCGCAACAATTGCGCCTTTTGCATTGCAACAATCACATGTTTAATACAGCTCAGCAACAATCACAATAATTGCAACAATTGAGCCTTTTGCATTCGCAGCAATCACATTTATAATAATAAGGAAATTAAAGCAATAATTCAATATAAATTACGTATCAGAAGCCGTTGCGAAGCACTGTGGTTGGTTTACTAATCGCTATCCCTATCTTATTTATTTTTGGAATCTTTTCCACACTGGCCATTGTCGAAAAATTAGCGCCAGAAAGAGACATAAAAATTCCCATGAAAGCATTGGAATCTAAACAATGGATTTCTATCCTATTTCTACTAATATCTCATTGTCTTAAACAATGGGAATTAATTCTTTTATCGAATTCATTGCGCGTTGTGTGATATAATTAAAATTAATCTGATTTGCACAATGAATGCACTGAAAACTGGTTTAGCCAAATCGCGTTTTATCCGAAAATCTGGTTTAGCCGAAATGATTTCTAGCATATTTAAAATACACAGAAACATTTTTCCGTCGCTATAATCAAGATTTAATAGCGATTACGTAACTGTAACTCATTAATAACATCAATGTATGATGAATAATGTAATTAATATTAATGTACAGTGTATGTTTAATATAATGTATTCCGGATTATCTGAAATTTCGTTTATCCGAAATGGTCGCGGTCCCATCAAATTCGGATAAAGAGTGTTTAATTTTTAATGCGAATTTTTAATTCTGTTTTTTTTTTTAATTCAGAAAATAGAAAATTTTGTAGATTAGGTAGGACAATATATTAAATAAAATTTAAAAAAGTTAGCTGCATTTAAAAATGGTTACAACCGGTTTCGCCTTGGTGCAAGGCTTCTTCAAGTGACAGTAAAATACATGAAACATGGCTTTTTAAACCCTAACAGCACCAATAAGATTAAAGCATAAAGAATGAAATTTAGGCTGCCGAAAGACTATTAGAGGAATGTCAGATGATTTCGAACTTTTTTTTAATACACATAAAGTTTTTTAAAATTTAACTAGTGATAATATATACGCCCCGTCAACAATGACGGGATAACAATGTGACCACGTTTAGTTGAGATAGAGTATTTACGCTCGTCATTTTTAATTTCTTCATTCATGTCGAGATGTGTCTCTAACGACTCTTCAGGTGGCCGCTGGAAAAAAAAAATGAACATTGGAATTTAAATTTTAATCTAGTAGGCTAAAATTATTGAGTTATTTTCTTTTTTCTCTGGCTCTTCTCTCATTGCACCACACACACTCACAAAGGGAGTGATAAGAAACAATAATTTGAATGTAGTCCCCGTGGCCTAATAGATAAGACATCTGACTTCGGATCAGAAGGATGTAGGTTCGATTTCATTGTAGTAATTTTTTCATAGGAAATTAACAATTGCGCCGGACACACAGACAGAGAAATAAAAGATTTTAGTAATGTAGATTCGTGTGTTGGCCTATCTTTGATATGCACACGTTAAAATTGATGAATAGACAATTTGTACTACTTGAATTCAATAAATATTATAACTGGTATATAAATGTGTGCTTTTCGTTTTCAGGACTTTTTTTTTTAAAAAAAGAAATTATATGAAATAGCTTTTAAGGAAAGTATGCTTGTAGTTCTTTCGGGTATTTTTTTTTATTATAATTATCTCATCGTTTTCTCATATTACGGTATTTTCAGTGGAAGTGTGACTCACGCAGATAATAGATCGAAAACTTTTATTTTTTTACCTATTAAAAATTAAAGAAAGCAAATTATTCCGGAGATCTGACCTCTGCGCAGACATGACCTGCTAATAGTTCCCCCTCCCCTCTTTTTTTTTTTTTTTGAGCAGGTGGTTTCACATCAATCTCATGGTTTCTTGAACTAGAGCCCTGAGGGGGGTGGAAGACGGATACGAGGCACCGGTACCCTGAGGCGGGCGATCGCCCACGGCGAACATGCGGTGTTGTTATTGTGTATGTGCTTTTTTTTTTTCTCTCTCTCTCTCGTTAATATTGATATTCGTGAATCACGTGACGCACGCACACGAACGAGGTAGCTTTGGTTGTGACCGGCGAGACACAGAAAGCGCTCAGTCGCCGTCGACACATCATCAGACGGATTTTCCTCCGGTTTTAATCGGGCGAGGAGAGACAGACAGGCCTGCCTCGGATCCACCAGCCCCACCAGACGCTCTGATCTGAAGACGACACTGGTCAGTTTCTGTCATTATATCTCAGGGTTTTCCAATAAGTCTCACTCATTTTCATATAAATACCGATAACGAATCAACATTCAGAATCTAAACTACATTGAAATAAGAAGGTCCTCAAGAAACATAAACGCTACGGTACTTTCCCAAAAATGTTTTTCGTAATTTTCGTTGTTATTCAAAATCATAAAAAAAAAAACCACATAAACTCAAAAAATTTTGTGTAAATTATAATATTTGCAGTATTATAATATTTTACCGAATGAAAACTGCAAGCATTTCACTTTCTAAATAATAAAAAAAAAAGTCATTAATTATAAACTTTTTTTTAAAGTTCTTATGTCTAATTAATTTATTCAAAATCGAAGCACGCGCAAATATCAGTGCATTACTAACGGATAGTTAGCATGTACGGAAATTCCGTGTTTCTCATCATCATTTGCTTTTGTAAGGCAATTTTTTGGACACCTTCACTCTCTAATTTCTCAACAGGAATCTACACTGACACAATTTTCTAATAATAGAGATGCGTCGTCTTTTGTCAGTAAAATATGCATTTAAAAGAACATAGGGGAGACAAACAGACAAACAGACTGACTTTCTGAGCGCATATCTTACAGGAAAGTAAGATTCACAAGATCTCTACTAAAATTGTAGAATCGGTGGGATTGGGAAAATTCCGAGAAAAAAAAACTACGGTTAAATTTTCCACATTTCTTGTTGCCGCTTCATATCTCTAAAAGTCATCTTGAGTCGTAGGCGTATATACGATTATGGTTATGGAATGAGAGGGTTATGATTGCCATTGTCGTTCAAAAAATAAGTCGTGTCCTTTCTCTGATGGAGGGGTTACAGACAAACTGGTGTACTTACCGCCCAGTGTTATTGATATGATTATCATCGTATTCAATAATATTGTTATTAATAATGATAACAATTATCACATTAATCATAACGATGCTTCGTAAATAACAATAATAACAATTCTCACAGTTCATGCTAAATAACATTGTTATTTTAGGTAACATTCATTTATTTAAATTCATCATATCATATTTTGAACAAACAAAACGTGATAGATGAACTGTAATGCTCAAAGCATTCTTACAAAATAATGTTCGAATCTCGGACCCAAATGTCTTTTTTTTATAAAAAATTACTAATAAAATGTCTTTTTTATATGAAAATCACTAATAAAAACGTCTTTTTTATATGAAAATGACTAATAAAAACGTCTTTTTATAAGAAAATCACTAATAAAACGTTCTTTTTTATTAGTCATTTTCATATAAAAAAGACATTTTATTAGTGATTTTTTAGAAAAAAAGACATTTGGGTCCGAGATTCGAACATTATTTTGTAAGAATGCTTTGAGCATTACAGTTCATCTATATCATATTTTGATTTATTCATTTATATACAATATTTCGTCAAGATAAATTTCTTGACTTTCTGAAGTCGCTTCTAAAAATTAATAATACATAGATTCCAAAAACTTACAATAAATATAACAATAATTTATATATGGATAGGCTTATTATGTTATAAAACAATTTACATACCTTTTGATATGTTTATTTTGTTGGAACAACAATGAGAAGCTGTAATAATTCGTGTAAAAAAAGCATTTTATAAAAACTTCGGCTTATTTTTTAAAACCTTTTTAAAACTTTCAATTGAATATCTATTTATTTATTTTATTTTATAATAAGCATATCAAAAACATTGTTATTATTATTAATATTGATGTTTTAATGATTAACGATTAATGTTTATTTTTTTTCTTTTTAATTCTCTTAAACACTAGTTGGCTTTTGTATCCTAAATTCTCAATTTCTTTTGTGTGTGTTTTTTTTTAACTTTTATTTACGATCTAACTATGCTGATATTCGAAAGTTCGCTCGCCAACTTTATCTCTTTTTGCATCTAAATTCATGTTTTCCAATCTGTCTCTAAATTACTCCAGTTTTGTAATAAAATTTCAATTTAACGCCCCCACCACTTCTGTAATCTGAAATCAATTCTTAAACGCATTTATCAAATCCAGCACTTGTTCCATAATTTTCTCTTTTATTCTCTTTTTTTGTGCTTTTCCATATTAAGCTGTACACCATATTTTAGTCTTTTTTATTGATATTTATAAATCATATTTTAAGAGCAAATACATTTCAATAGTGAATTATTCGTCATCTCCTCATCAAATCATCTCAGATTCAGCTAAATTCCAAGTGATCCATAATGCTCCTTAATCCGAAGTAGGATCACTTGAAGAATTTTATCTTCTTGAAATTTTAATTCCATGTTTCTCTTCGATTCTCAATTTTATCAAATACCTCGATTTTCTCTCATTTGTTTGTAAAGTTTGAAATTGTCTCATTTGATAACATACATTGATCGCTCACAAACCACGTGATATAACTGATTGTTTTCGACATTTTAGAAATTTTAGAATATGTCGAGTACTCGAGCAAAAGTTTATTTGTTGTAGTTTTAGTGTTCTGATAAGATCATCAGACTTATAGTCCCGTTTTATCTGTCACGTAGACAAGTATCATTAAAATCTCATTAAAATCTCATTAAGCACAACAATCTCAACAATCGCAACAATTGCGCCTTTTGCATTCGCAACAATCACATTAATAGAGATTGTTGTGATTGTTGTAGAGCTGCATTATAGAGGCGCAATTGTTGCGTTTATTGGAAATAAACACAAGGAAATTAAAGCAATATCAATAATATCAGAAGACATAGCGCAGCATTGCGATTGTTTTACTAATCGCTTTCTCTACCTTGTTTTCTTTGAGAAGAGACCCAAATAAAATAAAAAAAAAAATTAAAATCAAAACTTTTAGAAAAAAAAACACCAGTACGAAGCAAGCTGTGTTTGTCTTTCATTTTTTTTAGGTTTGTACCTCCATACCACACTGCATCTGATTACGAGAGCTGAAGATTTGCGCACTTCAGTTATTTAATTTTTAATAACAATGTTCTAATTTACTGTACTCATTTCTTCAGTAGAACTTGCAGAAGGTATGTAGTTTTCATTCGCCACCAAACAAATCAACAGCTCCCGTGATTATGGTAAGGCAGTACAAACCTGAAAAAATATGAAAAAAACTACAACTTGCTTCTTATGATATTTCCTTAAAAATTCTAAAAATAAAGGGAAATAATCACTAAGATGAACTTTCTTGAACTCTTAAAACTGCTTTCAATGAAATTAATGAAATTAATTATGAAAATATATTAAATTCTCTTTTCGTCCAATCGATGTTCATTTTTTTTGTTTAATTTCAACCGTCGATGTCGACTTCCGGTTGCAAATTCTCAAACGATTTAAACTTTATTTCCAATTTTCATGAAATAAATAAGTTACTTACTTATTTTATAGAATTATTGTATATTTCAAGATGTATTTCGTCTTATGAAAGCTGTAATTTTTCGAAACTTGTGAGCCTTCCGGAGTCACAATTTCGCTTGTTTACACCGGAAGTGGAATTAGATTCCATGAATCTACAGCATCTTTCCGTTTTCTGAAGCCTTACTGTTCTTCTCCCAAAAAATAAACAAAGTAATGAAGGAACTAATACTCCGTTTATTTTACAATATTATAACTTATATATTAATGTTATTCGATTATTAATTATTTTGATTTCCATATATCCCAGTATCAACTTTTACGAGACAGTTTATGACGTGGAAATTGGAAGTTATTACGCAACGAATAAGGAGTAAGAAGGAAAGAATGATTAAAATAAAAAGCAACGAAATTTCGTTTCCGCTTAACCTCGAAAATGTTAAGATTGTCTAATCGAAACATGGGGTCACATTACCATTTTATTTTGTTTTCACAGACTTTTCATTTCCCATTTTATTAAGTTTTTATTTCATAATTTTAACATTCTTTTTCTGCAAATTCGTAAGTAGACAAAACAAGTTTATACCACGTTATAAACTAGGGGATTGCCAAACCGTAGTCTCGCGAGCCATTTGCGGCTCCTTGACGCATAATGTGCCATTCGGAATTATCTTGACTGTGCTCCTTCTTGCATCACAATTAACATAATAGGCAAATAAAAATTTTTCAAGCTTTATAATAATTTATACCCGGTAAATAATTATAAATTTATACCCGGTAAATAATTATAAATTTATACCCGGTAAATAGAAGTCTACTGGAATAAAATGTAAATGTGGTTCATACAATCTCGGTGAGTTTCCGGATTTGGGTTCCAATTCATAACGTTATCTGCTCAGTCCCCTCACAAGCCGTAGAAGTTCGTAATAGGAATTTCGAAGCATCCTGTATATTATTATGTATATGTATACCTTAATATTTCTATAATATTTTTGTAAAGAAATATGCATAAAACCGTGTGTGTGTAATATTTTGTTCCTGTTTTCTGACTCTCAAGAACATGAAGTTTTTTCGTATGTGCTCTTACGTTTAGCAAGTTTGGCCACCCCTGGTATAAATAAATCAGTGAAAATGCGCTTTTTCTCGTTATGAAGTTGTTTCAGGAAAAAAAAAATACTTAACATTTACCGATACATCGGACTTCGCGAAAATCTGTTACCGGATTCAAAAGGTATCGGAACAGAAAACAAACAGGTATAGGCCTACACAAAGACGTGATAGTTGCTTAAATCTATTTACTTTTCTTCTTTTGTAAGCTCAACTGCAAAGAAACTTGTAATTTTTAACTGTTATTTATTTGCAGGCCGTCCTTGCGAAACCGAGTTCATTGTACTTCTAACATCAGATACTTTTTTCATTATTATTATTATAAATATAACAAAAGTTTTACGTGCGTTGGGTATAATTACATGAAATACTGTATAAGACAAAAACGCTCAAGACTGAAAATTCACTGATCTGTTTTTAGAAATTGTGATATCGGGAATCCAAGATAGCCTATTTCGGTTTCCTGACCATCGTCAGTTGGATCCGCCCAGTATCTTACAGCTCAGTGAACTCAGAAAAAATATAAAGAAAAGCATATAATATAATATTATTATTATTAAAACTCAATAATTTACATAATTCCCAGTAATAAGCGTCCGGGGCTTTAGGTAATTCAGATAGAACCGGCTAAAATTAACAGAAATACAGTAAGATAAGATTATAATGAGCACGAATCCATGAAAGAGTATGGAAAACTAATTAAATTTTAAGAAAGTATATATTAGGTTTACAGATAAAAAAAAAAGTAAAAAATGAAGGAGAGATCTGGAAGAACAACCATATATAGATATTCGTAATAAAAAAATTAATTTTATGTGAGTTTTTAGCAAAAGGCCTACGAAATTAGTCAGTCTATGAAATTAGCACGAGAAGACGACAAAAATTCCCATAGAAAATCATTGGAATTTAATCAATGGATTTCTATATAGACAACGGATATTAATCCATTTAACTAATCCAACAATTTGCACTTGCTTTGATATTGTACTGGTGTTTGTGGGAGAGATTTTTGGAAGCGAAGAAAAACGAGTCAAGTTTGGAACTGAACTGAATTATTTTATTAAACAGAAAACATGGGTTTTTTATAGATTTTACAAAGTTGGAATTTCATTGGATAAGTAATTAAAAATTGGATAAGTAATTAAGGAATGACGTCAGACCGAAGAGAAAGTGAAGAAAAGGCGAACAGCACAAGACATACACTAAAAAAAAATACCAGTCAGCCAACCCAGACTATATTCTAATGGTATTTGTGGGAGAGTCTTGTAGGAGCGAAGAAGCAACGAGTCGAGTTGGAACTGAACTGAATTAATTTATTAAACAGAAAACAAGGGTAGATTTTACAAAGTTGAATTTCATTGGATAAGTAATTAAAAATATACATAGTGATTGGACATAATGAATTTAAATGAATTAACTAATTAAACGGCTGTAACGGAAAAGAATTTGAAAATAAACAGAACATCAATAATTAAAAATAGAAAACGAATGATTTCAAATAAATAACGGTAAAGATTAAAATGAACAAAATACAGATATATAAATATATGATTTCTAAAAATATTTACATATAAACTGTTACAATTTGATTAAACGGTAAATACTGTGAATTTAATTAGTTTTTTTTTTTCAGAAAATGGGAAAAAAAGTAATGTTTATATTCAGAAGATATTAGAATTTAAAAAAAAACAAAACAAAAAAACAAAAACAAAAACGTAGGCGTTTCGTTTAGTTATTAAAAAAAAAATAATAAATAAATTAAGATTAACATGTTAAGATCTTTCTATAATTTCTTGTTCTTTTTTTAAAGAAAAGAAATTTAAATTTGCTGTTATTTTTTTTAATGCTTTTTGCTAATGAGTTTCTTACAATAACGACATTTGTAAATTTTCATTTAAAACTTTGCAGCTTTTTTATTGGGAATTACGAGATATCAAATTTATCGATCAGAAAGTTACTCAACTGTATCTTGCGGTTATATTCTGCAATTCCATTTAGTTTCAAGAAAAGAACCTAAAAGTTCATCTAGAACAAATACTGACCTCAATCTTACAAACTCCATTTCGTGATCAAATGCTTTCGACAGACGTATTTTGATCCATTCATCTGAAGCGCTTTGATTGTAGGCCGCCATTTTGTTTGGCAGGTCATCGCAGAAGAGAGGAGGACACACTGCTGGGATACGAACTCGAGCAAGGGCGTTATTCATAAATAAAATTACGCCGGATTCTTTTGAAGTTTATTTATTTTTGCTTTGGTTGTGTGTGTGTGTGTGTTTTTAGGCGAGTCACACGAAGCATTCCTGAAGAAGCACCTACAGCGTTCATTATGTCTGTTTGTAGGTTCAGAGGACGTCAAGAAACAACTCGACTCTTATTGCTTCGATCTTGATGAAATTTTGTATTTAGGGGTTTCGTAGAAATTCACCTATAAAACCTAAATTTGGTTAATGGTCCAATTGTCTCTGACGAAAATACATTACAACTAAGAAGATTACGCCTACACAGTAAACTTTCAATCTTATAAATTTCATATCAATAATGTGAAAAAAAATGCTAAACTTTATTATTTCGATTTCTAATATTTGATTATAGCAGAGTTTCTTCACCGGTGTGCCGTGAGGATGCCCTTAATGTACAAGAAAACTTTGAGATTGCAGCTATAATAAATACAGCTCTACACTTTGCCAAATTCTCTAATGTACCCTTAATTCTAGATATCAGCTAATCTGGGCAAAACCAAATCAAACTTACAATTCTGTTTCATTCTTATAAAAATGTTAATTAAGTATAAATTCACTTTAAAATCATCTGAAAAATTACTTCCAATTACTTTAAATAGTTTAAAATATTTAAGTTAAATTGCATTTCGCCTGTATTTTTTTTCTCAAACGATTCTGTTACATGTGCAGTAGAAGCAATGAAAACGCTTGGTGTATAGTGGGATATTTTAGTAAATACATAAACGCTCCGTGTGCCAAAAACATTGAAAAGCACTGATTTACAGTGCTTATGTCTGATGGAATTTTATTCTTATTGTATTGCATCATCCAAACGTTTTTATGGATTAATTTTGATTTGCAATTACGTCTCATATTTTGAACAAGTATATAATAGTTATTCAATATTAAATGCAATTTGAAAAGTAATTATAGATTACACAAATAATTTATCTTTTGCGATGTTTATTCAAACTAAAATGAAGAGTTGGTCGTAATATAAGGTATTTCTTTGCTTGTAATATGAGATACTTATCTGGTTGTGTTATGAGATACTTATTTGGTTGTATTATGAGATACTTATCTGCTGGAAAATGAGATGCTTTTCCGGTTGTAATATGAGATACTTATCTGGTTGTAATATGAGATACTTTTCTGGTTGTAATATGAGATACTTTTCTGGTTGTAATATGAGACTGTCAACCCACAGGGTGGGATTCGTACGCCAACGTTGACGAAGCAGTAGTTCATAATTTTTATCATATCAACAAAAGATTTTTCTGCTACATTGATATTGGATGATTACAATTCCCATTTTTTTTATGCATTATGGGAAAACAGAGGATTCACTGCTTCTTATACAAGATATGATCCATAATAAGTACGCAGAAGATTATTCACTGTACCTACTTCCAAGTTACTTTATTTAATGTAGGAATAAATATCTAGCAAATAGAGAAAAAAATCACAACCGGACAACAAATATGCCTTCGCACACTGAGCCAACATCAACGGGAATTTTGAACAGCTGTTTCATCCTTATTAGGAATCATCAGCAGAATTTACCCTTGATGTTTGGCTCAATTTGCACGAAAGCTAAGGGAAAAACATTCTCAATCCCGGGAATGGGCCGCCGAGATAAAAAAACAATAAAATAAAAAATGATCCTGTGAAATCCACAGTATTAATCCCTTGTCCTTTCACTGAAAAGGAATTTAATTACAAAAAGGCAGTTGTTGTCCGGTTGTGATTTTTTTCTCTCTATTTTATGAATTAGTACGGACGTTAAATTTGCTTTTCAATGAATAAATATTTACTCTGTAAATTGTTAAGATGCTTCCTTGCTTATATTAAAACTGGAATACTGTCTCATATTATTACCTAGTTTTTGAGTCATCAGCGTTTGACTTTATTCGGAAAAAAATAATAAAAACAACTGGCTGTAATATGGTTCATACTATCTACGTTTATGTAGGATTATGGCATTTACAATACTTGAATTTTCTTACCAAGCTTTTACTTTAATTTGCTTCTACTCTTAATAGGCTGTCCCATTTTCCTATCTTCTTCGTAACGTTTGCAATATCATCTCTATTCATTTTCGTGTTAAAATGAGCAAAAATATATCAGACTTTACATAGACATGACTAGCGCCTCTGTTGGAAGTAAATAATAATGCATTACAATGTTATCAGTATTTAAAAAAATAGGCCTATATTGTTAATTTACATTATGATTTATTATGTACTAGCTGTACCCGGCATGCGTTGCAATGCTACTCAAAGAAAGAAAGTGCTTGTGTTTTAATTCTGTTTATTGAAATGCTTTTGGATATACAATATTTTTTGTTTTTCCGTCTGATGCATACACGAATAAATCAGAAGGTTTTCCGACGCAGGTCACATACAGCTGTCCATGTGTTGTCCCTGTGCTTTGTTGATGGTCATTGCAAATGTGAGTCGCACCGGAAACTGCAAACGTTGAAACCGTGAATACACTCATTTGTTGAAACGCCTCGCGCACCAGATATTGTAAAATGGTTCTACTAATTCAGAAACCTTCGCGGGCGTGCGCACAACAACTCACCAAAGTTTCATCGCAATCTGATGAATGGTATAGGAACGCATATGGGACAAAAAAAATATTCATTTTTATATGTCAAGTTATAGGTAATCTCAGCTTGATCATAACTCGAAAGTGCACAAAAAACAAAACAAAAAAAAAAAACTCGCGAAATGTACAAGCAAACATTAAACTTATTTTGAGTGAATAAGTACAATAAATATCATGTGGTAGATGTAAAATTATTGGAGTAAATAATTTCAAACGAACTCACTTTTGCTATAGCTGATTTGTAGTAAACATCAGTTACGACTGTTACTAAGAGAACAGAGAGCGGGGAATCTCCGCCGGAAATTGGCCTTCATCAACGTCATCCAGTTCTAGTAGACATTGTCTAAATAGTTCTGAAAAGAATGGAAAGAGAACGAACAAAATACATTTGTACATAATATGTTTACACGTGGTTCGTACATGTTCTCGATACGTCCAGAGGTTCCCCTACGCAAAAACTGCCGGAAAATATTCGAAATTAGTAAATACATGATTTTACGTGTGCTGATCATACTTTCAATAAGAATATAGCCTGCACATCTGTTTAGGTTTAAATAATTTAATGTACGTTATAAACACAAGAGGACTTCACTTCAACAAGAAGTGAACTTTGAAGTGATTATTCTTGAAATAATTAATAAGTGATTTTAAAAAGCT